>OZ023328.1:5937103-6162103 GCA_964007535.1 Brachyptera risi | reverse complement strand
TCACTCATCCATGTCGAATATGGCGAGAATACCCCGGTTTGCCAAGCGGTGTGAAGCTACTGCCGAGTCACAAATATGTACGCCTTCTTAACTTTGAGTAACGTATCTCGGTAATCTAATAGTTAAATATTTAATAGTTAAATAGTTTAATAGTTAAATCTAATAGTAAAGTAATAATCTAATAGTTGGAGGCTATAGCCAAAGACCTTAGTATCTAACTTTGTTAGAAGACGTAAAACAGATCTTATTTACCATATAAAGCTTGGCTTATTGCTCACTAGTGCTACCTGTCGCAGTGGAGTGAATTAGAAGAGAGATATCTGCTTTATCACCAATATGTTCAATGCGTATAACACCGAACTGTCGTGATTATCGTGTTGTGAATCATTCATAGAAACATTCCTAATAAGTTATGAATAGTATGGATATGTACGAATGAACAGATATTTCAATTATTGGTCAAGCCTACTTACATTCCCGTTTCTCCCCGAATCTGAAGAATTACCTCACTTCTGCCTTGATCACATAATGAAAACACTCGGCGATATAACAGATAGCGTTGTCTCGCCCTCTCATGATGGAACTATAGGCCTAGGCATATTGATGAATCATGAAATATACTATTTCTGAAAAAAACATTAGTTGGATAATTATGTGGATCCAAGAAGGTGTGAAAAAAAATCATTCTGGAAATAATTCCAACTGGCCCGCCAATAGAATAATTCACTCCACTACGATACGTGCGCTAGCATCGCTCTGTCGCCGCTTAGAAGGCTTAGTTTTAGGTCTTCTAACGAAGTTAGATACTAAGGTCTTTGCTATAGCCTGTTGCCATGATGACGCTGGAATACTACATCAGCCCGGGTGGAGGTGCCGGGTCAGTCACGTGACCAGCTGCTCATTACGTCATCACTTATTCAGGTGTTGTGTGAGTCTGCATCACACAACGTCAGCCACAGTGAATAATCCAGCCTGATTGCAATCGCGTCCCATGTCATGTAGGCCATCAGAGACGGAATCTGTCAACAGCTGATCCTTGTAATCCATTGGAAACAAATCCAACAGGAAACTTACAACCCTGAAAATACTCGATCTCACAAATCAGTACTCCCAACAGTAGCCCATTCCCATAAATCTTAATTCCCATCACTCACTACGAATGGACCACTCCAGTGTTTGTCCAGATTTCTCCAATTTGACGCCATTTTCATCAGCTTCCGACCACTCCAGTGTTTGTCCAGATTTCTCCAATTTGACGCCATTTTCATCAGCTTTCGACCACTCCAGTGTTTGTCCAGATTTCTCCAATTTGACGCCATTTTCATCAGCTTTCGACCACTCCAGTGTTTGTCCAGATTTCTCCAATCTGACGCCATTTTCATCAGCTTTCGACCACTCCAGTGTTTGTCCAGATTTCTCCAATTTGACGCCATTTTCATCAGCTTTCGACCACTCCAGTGTTTGTCCAGATTTCTCCAATTTGACGCCATTTTCATCAGCTTTCGACCCCTCCAGTGTTTGTCCAGATTTCTCCAATTTGACGCCATTTTCATCAGCTTTCGACCACTCCAGTGTTTGTCCAGATTTCTCCAATTTGACGCCATTTTCATCAGCTTTCGACCACACCAGTGTTTGTCCAGATTTCTCCAATTTGACGCCATTTTCATCAGCTTTCGACCACTCCAGTGTTTGTCCAGATTTCTCCAATTTGACGCCATTTTCATCAGCTTTCGACCACACCAGTGTTTGTCCGGATTTCTCCAATTTGACGCCATTTTCATCAGCTTTCGACCACTCCAGTGTTTGTCCAGATTTCTCCAATTTGACGCCATTTTCATCAGCTTTCGACCACTCCAGTGTTTGTCCAGATTTCTCCAATTTGACGCCATTTTCATCAGCTTTCGACCACTCCAGTGTTTGTCCAGATTTCTCCAATTTGACGCCATTTTCATCAGCTTTCGACCACTCCAGTGTTTGTCCAGATTTCTCCAATTTGACGCCATTTTCATCAGCTTTTGACCACTCCAGTGTTTGTCCAGATTTCTCCAATTTGACGCCATTTTCATCAGCTTTCGACCACTCCAGTGTTTGTCCAGATTTCTCCAATTTGACGTCATTTTCATCAGCTTTCGACCACTCCAGTGTTTGTCCAGATTTCTCCAATCTGACGCCATTTTCATCAGCTTTCGACCACTCCAGTGTTTGTCCAGATTTCTCCAATTTGACGTCATTTTCATCAGCTTTCGACCACTCCAGTGTTTGTCCAGATTTCTCCAATCTGACGCCATTTTCATCAGCTTTCGACCACTCCAGTGTTTGTCCAGATTTCTCCAATTTGACGTCATTTTCATCAGCTTTCGACCACTCCAGTGTTTGTCCAGATTTCTCCAATCTGACGCCATTTTCATCAGCTTTCGACCACTCCAGTGTTTGTCCAGATTTCTCCAATCTGACGCCATTTTCATCAGCTTTCGACCACTCCAGTGTTTGTCCAGATTTCTCCAATTTGACGCCATTTTCATCAGCTTTTGACCACTCCAGTGTTTGTCCAGATTTCTCCAATTTGACGCCATTTTCATCAGCTTTCGACCACTCCAGTGTTTGTCCAGATTTCTCCAATTTGACGTCATTTTCATCAGCTTTCGACCACTCCAGTGTTTGTCCAGATTTCTCCAATCTGACGCCATTTTCATCAGCTTTCGACCACTCCAGTGTTTGTCCAGATTTCTCCAATTTGACGTCATTTTCATCAGCTTTCGACCACTCCAGTGTTTGTCCAGATTTCTCCAATCTGACGCCATTTTCATCAGCTTTCGACCACTCCAGTGTTTGTCCAGATTTCTCCAATTTGACGTCATTTTCATCAGCTTTCGACCACTCCAGTGTTTGTCCAGATTTCTCCAATCTGACGCCATTTTCATCAGCTTTCGACCACTCCAGTGTTTGTCCAGATTTCTCCAATTTGACGCCATTTTCATCAGCTTTCGACCACTCCAGTGTTTGTCCAGATTTCTCCAATTTGACGTCATTTTCATCAGCTTTCGACCACTCCAGTGTTTGTCCAGATTTCTCCAATTTGACGCCATTTTCATCAGCTTTCGACCACTCCAGTGTTTGTCCAGATTTCTCCAATTTGACGTCATTTTCATCAGCTTTCGACCACTCCAGTGTTTGTCCAGATTTCTCCAATTTGACGCCATTTTCATCAGCTTTCGACCACTCCAGTGTTTGTCCAGATTTCTCCAATTTGACGCCATTTTCATCAGCTTTCGACCACTCCATTGTTTGTCCGGATTTCTCCAATTTAACGCCATTTTCATCAGCTTTCGACCACTCCAGTGTTTGTCCAGATTTCTCCAATTTGACGCCATTTTCATCAGCTTTCGACCACTCCAGTGTTTGTCCAGATTTCTCCAATTTGACGCCATTTTCATCAGCTTACGACCACTCCAGTGTTTGTCCAGATTTCTCCAATCTGACGCCATTTTCATCAGCTTTCGACCACTCCAGTGTTTGTCCAGATTTCTCCAATTTGACGCCATTTTCATCAGCTTTTGACCACTCCAGTGTTTGTCCAGATTTCTCCAATTTGACGCCATTTTCATCAGCTTTCGACCACTCCAGTGTTTGTCCAGATTTCTCCAATTTGACGTCATTTTCATCAGCTTTCGACCACTCCAGTGTTTGTCCAGATTTCTCCAATCTGACGCCATTTTCATCAGCTTTCGACCACTCCAGTGTTTGTCCAGATTTCTCCAATTTGACGTCATTTTCATCAGCTTTCGATCACTCCAGTGTTTGTCCAGATTTCTCCAATTTGACGCCATTTTCATCAGCTTTCGACCACTCCAGTGTTTGTCCAGATTTCTCCAATCTGACGCAATTTTCATCAGCTTTCGACCACTCCAGTGTTTGTCCAGATTTCTCCAATTTGACGCCATTTTCATCAGCTTTCGACCACTCCAGTGTTTGTCCAGATTTCTCCAATTCGACGCCATTTTCATCAGCTTTCGACCACTCCAGTGTTCGTCCAGATTTCTCCAATCTGACGCCATTTTCATCAGCTTTCGACCATTCCAGTGTTTGTCCAGATTTATCCAATCTGACGCCATTTTCATCAGCTTTCGACCACTCCAGTGTTTGTCCAGATTTCTCCAATCTGACGCAATTTTCATCAGCTTTCGACCACTCCAGTGTTTGTCCAGATTTCTCCAATTTGACGCCATTTTCATCAGCTTTCGACCACTCCAGTGTTTGTCCAGATTTATCCAATCTGACGCCATTTTCATCAGCTTTCGACCACTCCAGTGTTTGTCCAGATTTCTCCAATCTGACGCCATTTTCATCAGCTTTCGACCATTCCAGTGTTTGTCCAGATTTATCCAATCTGACGCCATTTTCATCAGCTTTCGACCACTCCAGTGTTTGTCCAGATTTCTCCAATCTGACGCCATTTTCATCAGCTTTCGACCACTCCAGTGTTTGTCCAGATTTCTCCAATTTGACGCCATTTTCATCAGCTTTCGACCACTCCAGTGTTTGTCCAGATTTCTCCAATCTGACGCCATTTTCATCAGCTTTCGACCACTCCAGTGTTTGTCCAGATTTCTCCAATCTGACGCCATTTTCATCAGCTTTCGACCACTCCAGTGTTTGTCCAGATTTCTCCAATCTGACGCCATTTTCATCAGCTTTCGACCACTCCAGTGTTTGTCCAGATTTCTCCAATCTGACGCCATTTTCATCAGCTTTCGACCACTCCAGTGTTTGTCCAGATTTCTCCAATCTGACGCCATTTTCATCAGCTTTCGACCACTCCAGTGTTTGTCCAGATTTCTCCAATCTGACGCCATTTTCATCAGCTTTCGACCACTCCAGTGTTTGTCCAGATTTCTCCAATCTGACGCCATTTTCATCAGCTTTTGACTACTCCAGTGTTTGTCCAGATTTCTCCAATCTGACGCCATTTTCATCAGCTTTCGACCACTTTTCATTGGTGGGTTCCCCAGGGATCTTCAGCACGTCAAATCATTGAGAATTCATTCCATTGACATAATATTCTCCGAGCAAATGGGAGTTGCTTGTACGTGGCTCAATCCGTCAACAGAATGAGCTGCCGACCACATCACGGCCGGGGAGATGTTGTGCATGACGACACTGATAGCAATGGGACTGTGCCGAATATCACACTGCTTGTGGTAGTACGATGCAGCGATACCAACAGATCATATCATAATATCAAGAAGGTGCTCCAACTCACATACTGATAACATGGACGGTATTTGTGATTTCTTGCGTTCAGTTGAGAGCCGAAGGTACCGATTGCCTGTCGCGATTCAGCGGATTACCTTGTGAACTAGATGTTGATACGAGTGGCTACGGTAACGGTGGCATTGCTGAACTCACACAATCTATCGTTTTCATAAAAAATCCTTGCAACTGCTAACATTAAAATTCTACTGAGCCCTAGCTGTACAGCATTGTTAATTTATATTGTTCGATATTAGAGCGATAGTTGCGCTACAGGCAACCGGGACCCTGGACTTGGGATCTGACCCCGGTAATACTTCACATTGAAGACGCAAGTCGGTACACATTCATTATATCATGATGAATAATGTTGGTATCACTACATTTTGGTGGTGTTATGCACGTGGTGTACAAATACTGAGTGCCAAATGATTTGATACATCAAATCTATGAAACATATAAATACATGTACTTCAACAATGAAGATGTTTTTAATGAAGAAGACATTTTATAGTATACACGAATTTTCAAAAAGATGTGAACATGAACGCGGGGTCCAAAATATTTACAATAATGACTTTTTTTACAGTTGACAGTTTTATTATATAGAATTCTTCATTAATTATTATTCATCTAGCGACAAGATGAGCAAACATGACATGAATGACTATTATTATATTCGATTATTCTATCGATCCATATTTATATTATACCATCTGCCGTGACTTTTTATATTGAACTGACTATGTATCAACGTATGTATGAATGTGTGTAAATGAAACAGTATGGATGATTTTTTTTTTTTTATTGGGAAAACAAAAGTTAGAAACATAATAATTAACAAAATTCACATCGCTTGATCCACAAAGCCTAATAAGGGATTGACTGTGGTGATAACATAAATGAAATAACTCTATAAAAACACACACAAAATTAGTTGAGAAACAGGGGGAAAAAAAGTACAACCTAAAATTACGAAAGAAAACGAAAAATGTGCAAAGTTAATCAATTAAAGAAAGAAGTGAGCACACAATGAATTACTGAGAAAAAGGCTTGTGCAAAAACCAGAAATTCACACTCGCGCATTCAAGATGCAATAACATGGAGAGAGAAAAACAGTTACTAGAAAAAGCATACAACGAAAAGATTCAACCTTGTTCTGAAATTACATCACTCAAAAAACATAATTCAAGTATATAAACATAATTAAAACTGAATTAAACCAATACTCATGATTGGACAAACCTTCTTTCATAAGAATAATACATACATATTGTTTATGTGAAATTGTGGGATTGTATTTTGTTCTAACATTTCACTTGAGCAACTGTTTTTTATTCACTGATTGACGTTCCATATATGTTACATTTTAGTCATCAAATGTGTATGACCTTTGGCATGAAATGTAATAATAATAATAACAGATAATATGAATGGGACGGAGTAGTCACGTGAGGGGGGGGGGGGCTGCCTGTTGAAACCTTCCCATTTCCTGGTCATTAATTATTCTCTAATAGCTCGTTCACAGTTGACTAGCTGTGAACTGCATCATGACTGCATGTAAATGACGCCTGATCGGCCGGTACGCGTGACCGAGGATGGACAATGAAGAGCGGCGGCCATGTTTTTGCCAGTGTGAAGCTGCTCTCTGGGGGTGTGCATTGATCCGTCAAGGTGTATAGAGGTGTGCAGGCGAGGGCGGTACGAGGCGATAACCCGCGCTTATCAAGTGTTAAAGTGCACTCAGCTATAACAGTCGAGTGAGAGAGAGAGAGAGAGAGAGAGAGAGAGAGAGAGAGAGAGAGAGAAGGTAGAAAGAGGTCAAGTTCAAAAGTGCACTTCACATATATAAAGTAATACATGAGACACGTTACACTTTTATTATTGACCTCTCTCTTTTATTCTGTCTCTCCTTCTGTATCGTATTCCCGAGAGATGAAGGCTCGAACCACCCTTGCGTTAGTGGTGTAGGATAGGAGGGACGGTCGCTCGGAACCTTCATCTCTCAAGGTTACCCACAAGTATATTCACAATTCTCTCTCTCTCCCCCTCTCTCTATCTCTTTCTCTCCCTCTCTCTCATCCTCTCTCTCTCTCTCTCTCTCTCTCTCTCTCTCTCTCTCTCTCTATCTCTATCTCTCACCCTCTCTCTCTCTCTCTCTCTCTCTATCTCTCACCCTCTCTCTCTCTCTCTCTCTCTCTATCTCTATCTCTCACCCTCTCTCTCTCTCTCTCTCTCTCTATCTCTCACCCTCTCTCTCTCTCTCTCTCTCTCTCTCTCTCTCTCCTCTCTCTCTCTCTCTAGCTCTCTCTCCCTCTCTCTCTCTCTCTCAGCTGCCCTGCTATGTATCCCCGCGGTGTACCATGCAAGGGGCCGCTGGACTGCCCTGAGTACTAGCATCTCGTCCCGGCCCCACGGACACCTCAGTCACACGGGGTAGTAGACACGGGCTACCAGTGACGTATGCTGGATGCCGTCTGCACAGGCTGCTGTGAGACGAGCGGGTCGGCAGCCATTTGACTGGATTCGGCTGATGTATCACTTGTCTTCACGCTCCACAGGTCAAACGAGACCACGACTTCACTTGAAACTTGGCATACATAAGTGTCCTCATCTGATCCAATACTGTATAGTTCTGAGACGCGATCGATCGCACCACATCTGAGAAAACCCATTTCGAAGTTTCTAGGAAACTCATAAGAATAACGCGGGGAAGAACATTATGATACAAATATTTCATCTGGGCGAATTTAAATGTTCACAGAATTCAAATTTGATGATGATTTATTCAATAACCCGAATTTTCACATGAATCGGATCAGCTGTTATGAAAAAGTTGTGTTTTTCATTCAGATGCATTGGGGCCATCATGAAATGAATAAAAACATTCAGAAACTGAAGTCACCGTTGGGCGTGGGTTCGAATCCGGCATAATGCATGGGTTTTTGGTAAATGTCCTCACACTTATCATCACTCCATACATTCATAATCACCAGCTCATTCTTAACCCCGTATAACCTATTTGTTGGTGGGGTCGTTAAGCAAACAATTATCATAAAAGAAGCGTATCAATAAATTCAGCAAATGACTCAACTAACCAAACTGTGAAACCATTGAAATGAGTTGTGAATAAAACATGAAGGCAGTGACATCATTTCGTTGAACTCAATGTGCATTCAAAGCTTCCCATAACAGTTCATATAGATACGCCCACACACTGCTCATCCAACAACGCATGTATAGCGTTCTCCCAGTTTTCAGACGACCCCTCTGTTTGAGACGAGGTGATGGAATCTGGTCCCAGGGCTGTCACGTGGTCTGTTCAGTTCTCATGGCCGTGTCGCGACGATACGCCATGCGGGCTGCCTATTCGACCGCTCACAGGCGCAGCACACTACACGGTGAGTCCGCACTTCGGGACCACAACATTCCAATATACTCTATTCCAATATATGATCAGTCGATCATGCTATTGATTCATCTCTCCCTATTCATGAATATTCCTCACTGGAACGGCATCAACATTCAATCTGGGAGCACACTTTAATCTCAAACATTCCAAGGAGCTTGAAAGACAATGCGGACGGAATTTGCATAGTGATTTAAGCCTCGAACTGAAAACTTATAGAAATATGAAAATTTCATAAAATAATCCCACTGCAATTTAATTCCAGCCAAGTAACATAAGTTGGAACATTGGCACGAGCGATAAGCGGCTTAGCATGCTTGACGGCCGACTGCGTCGTTAAACAGGCGGAGGGAAACACGAGAACTAATATAATCTTCTTTTCTGTTCTTCGCGGCCATTTTATAATCTCCAAACTTCCACTCCCACAGCTTTCTGAATGATGTTTTACAACTTGCACTCGCATGAAATTAATTTTTCGAAATTAGAATATGAATTAAAATTAAATGCACGCACATTCCACAGCTGATTCCTCAACACACATACATTCGATGGATACGCAATTTGTCTGCTGGTTTCAGAGCTAATCTCTTGAATGATCATGATTCAATTGTATTTTTGATATTGAAATATATATCAGCATGAAGATTATTGTTATACCACATAATAAAACATTGGATGAGTGATAACGCAGACTTCCATCCCAATCATTTGGCACTGTGAGTATTTTTTCTCTGTGCACTGCACAGGTTGCACCGAAGACCTTACTATGTCACCCAGAGGTCACACCAGAGACCTCACCATGTCACCCAGAGGTCACACCAGAGACCTTACTATGTCACCCAGAGGTCACACCAGAGACCTTACTATGTCACCCAGAGGTCACACCAGAGACCTTACTATGTCACCCAGAGGTCACACCAGAGACCTTACTATGTCACCCAGAGGTCACACCAGAGACCTTACTATGTCACCCAGAGGTCACACCAGAGACCTTACTATGTCACCCAGAGGTCACACCAGAGACCTTACTATGTCACCCAGAGGTCACACCAGAGACCTTACTATGTCACCCAGAGGTCACACCAGAGACCTCACCATGTCACCCAGAGGTCACACCAGAGACCTTACTATGTCACCCAGAGGTCACACCAGAGACCTTACTATGTCACCCAGAGGTCACACCAGAGACCTTACTATGTCACCCAGAGGTCACACCAGAGACCTTATCATGCAACCCAGAGGTCGCACCAGAGACCTTACTATGTCACCCAGAGGTCACACCAGAGACCTTACCATGTCACCCAGAGGTCACACCAGAGACCTTACTATGTCACCCAGAGGTCACACCAGAGACCTTACCATGTCACCCAGAGGTCACACCAGAGACCTTACTATGTCACCCAGAGGTCGCACCAGAGACCTTACTATGTCACCCAGAGGTCACACCAGAGACCTTATCATGTAACCCAGAGGTCACACCAGAGACCTTACTATGTAACCCAGAGGTCACACCAGAGACCTTACTATGTCACCCAGAGGTCACACCAGAGACCTTACCATGTCACCCAGAGGTCACACCAGAGACCTTACCATGTCACCCAGAGGTCGCACCAGAGACCTTACTATGTCACCCAGAGGTCACACCAGAGACCTTACTATGTCACCCAGAGGTCACACCAGAGACCTTATCATGTAACCCAGAGGTCACACCAGAGACCTTACCATGTCACCCAGAGGTCACACCAGAGACCTTACCATGTCACCCAGAGGTCACACCAGAGACCTTACTATGTCACCCAGAGGTCACACCAGAGACCTTACTATGTCACCCAGAGGTCACACCAGAGACCTTATCATGCAACCCAGAGGTCGCACCAGAGACCTTACTATGTCACCCAGAGGTCACACCAGAGACCTTACCATGTCACCCAGAGGTCACACCAGAGACCTTACTATGTCACCCAGAGGTCACACCAGAGACCTTACCATGTCACCCAGAGGTCGCACCAGAGACCTTACTATGTCACCCAGAGGTCACACCAGAGACCTTACTATGTCACCCAGAGGTCACACCAGAGACCTTATCATGTAACCCAGAGGTCACACCAGAGACCTTACCATGTCACCCAGAGGTCACACCAGAGACCTTACCATGTCACCCAGAGGTCACACCAGAGACCTTACTATGTCACCCAGAGGTCACACCAGAGACCTTACTATGTCACCCAGAGGTCGCATGGTTTGACTGAGCACCATAAAGCCTTGTCTCTACACGCAGACTCATTCAACTTGGAACTGTGCAGTTTTCGGGTCAAATCGTTCAAATGATTATTGAGGAACACTATCACAGAATCTCTGAAAAACATTCAGTGGTATACAAGAGTTTCACTCTCTTGGGCATACAGGTATACCAACTTCCAACTTTCAGCTCATTCCCAAATGGAAAACTTCTACTTCAATGTATCGAATCAGGATCAAGTACCTCTTCAAGTTCTGAAGTCCTTGCTTCTAATTCTCGAGAAATTAAACTGGAAGTGAACACATTGTTGCGTTTAAAGACGAGATTTGTTGCTGGGTGTGTATTAATGAATACATTACCTCCAATTAGCTGTGATTTAAGACAGCTAGGGGTTGGCAACGCCAGACTGTTTCCCAGCCGACGATGTAAGCAGGCTGTGGATTATAAATCTCCCCAACAGAAGCCTGGGGCTCTGTGATATGATGAATCAAGCTCGCTTCAGAAGGTTTCAACATCTATACTGGAGATCAGGAGAGAAGTTCTTTCCGGGTCGTCGAATCTTATATTCGGTTATCGCATTTCATTTGGTATTTTTGTATACATGATCACATTGAAACTTTATAGAATATCACTGTTCCTGAATTATGCAGGGGATGAAAGTTAGGATCGTTCAGACGGGACACCACAAGGGTGTTTCTATCCAATCTCGTATGTATAAACCTCGTTCAATAAACTGTGAGTTAACAATTTTTAGGGATACTTAAACCAAACATTTACGTTGGGGAGAAAAATCTTCGTTCTTCTTATCATATCTTCCTAATATCGTGTTCTTCTTTGGCTTTTCATTGTTGAACTCTTTTGTTCTCTTTTCTCTCTTCTTTGATCTTGCTGTATTCATCAACATATGGTGATTCGAATAACGTATCCGTCTGATCACCGTGGCAACCACGAGAAGAGAGGGAGGAGCAAACTGCTACTGGAGTTGATATATATGACATTCCCATTAAAATGCGTTACTCCTGCAGCCGATAGCGACATATGCTCGTTTCAATCTCGCCGGCCATATTGGACATTCGCAAATATAATGTAAGCATGTTCGGTTTCAACGTTTTTTTTCGGTTTTGACGGGTTTTTTTGAAAAAATTGTTTCGGTTTTAACAAATTAGTGTATAACGTCTTTAATGTTAGTTTAGTCTTGGTTTCATATATATCGAGGTGTACTCATTTAAATTTCATTTACACCTTTATATCACAGTACTTACCTTCTTGTTTAGCAACTTATTTTGACAGGCGCTAAATGACCTCGCTGTCGATGCGCCTTAAAACCCCAATATTCAATTCAATCTAAGCAATGTATTCTATAGTATCACTATAGTATATGTCGAATATGACGGAAACTTCCCGGTTTTAATCACAATGCGCAATAGGTCAACAAAATCTTCTGACATAATTACGTATATGAAATATGGATCAGATAATGAACCAATCAAATGCCTTCTTCACACGAATACAATACGTCGTGATCGCCCGTCTCGTGTTCACACGAGCGACCGTCTCGACGGGGGTTTGTCCGGGTGTCCCTGATAGCAATCCCTTCCAGCCGAGGCGCGATGGACCCAGGGAGCGGAGAGAGAGAGAGAGAGAGAGAGAGAGAGAGAGAGAGAGAGAGAGAGAGAGAGAGAAAGAGAGAGAGAGCAAACAGAATGACTTCATCTCCGGTCTGGAGCAGGAACCCTGTACAATACATCACACTTGTAATGGACATGGGGATATAGTGGCTCTGTGGAGGGAGATCACCGCTGTGACGTCTGTATAGGACCGGGTTGTGCCACTGCGCATGACCATATCCACAGCTGTTCAGCGCGTGATGCACTAGATCACGTGACGTCAGGCTGCGCGAACTGGATGCGTGCTCGTACACGGTAATGCCGCACTTTGAATGCTAGCACATGCTGCATGGGTTTGGTACCATGTATAACTGATTGCAATAACGTATCAGGCCGAGCTAAAACTCAGAAAGACGAGGGCTCTCGTTGGGCAGTGTTTATACAATGAGTAGGAGAGCTCAGCACTAAATAACAAGACATGATAATAACAGAGTCATGGTCTCTTGGATCGCAATGACTTCACACATTTCGCAGCCCACCTCAAGAGCAGTGCTGGAATTTTGTGCTAACAACAATGTAAATACACAATAACAGCACATGTTGGCTCTACCAGTGAATAATGATCACTCCAAGTCTTCTTCTCTTGTAGCAAGCTATAGGCCCAGGACGATATTTCAAGGGTCGGTTCAATTTCAAGTGCGGGTTCATTTCAAGGTCAAGGAACACTGCTTCATATCCATCGATACGACATCCGGTATAAAAAGTTCACCCAAACGTCACGAATCACTGCCATTTAGATCTTTGTTCTCTTCCGAATAAAACATCACCGCCATCTGGAAGAGCGAGTACAACAAAATGGTGGCTTGAAAGCGAGCTGTAACATCATCGCGTCGAGAGACTTGGCTAATATTTCCTCTCGAATTACTCGAATAAGAACATCGGTCGTTCCTCATTAAAATATAGCCAGTCGAGCTATGACGAAGCTTCTTATAGCATCAATTGGTTAACAATAATTAGTTGCCTGCTGGAAATGGAGACGGGCTCAAGTGGTTAGTTGCCTAGGCGACCGGAAGAGGCGGACGTCCGGTCGAGCAGCTGAATGGAAACCCACGCTCGTTGAAGCTATTATGATCATTTCGGAGATAAAATGATCACAAAGAAGAGAGAATGAGGAAAGAAGTTGTTGGAAAGAGAATTTCGAGACGTAAATTGAGGCGAATAATAATGCGATATTGAAGAGAAAATCTGCTGTACGTTCAGTTCTGTATGAAAATATGAGAGTTGCATGAACACTTGAACAAGAGAACAAATATACGATACTTATATTAGAGGGGATGAGGGTGAATTGGTTTTGTGTTCAAAAATCTGAATATAATTGAGTCATTTGAAGTGAGTTGTAGTTTTGCTTTCAGAGTGAAATCTGTTGCCATAAAATAGATAGATGGCATATTTCCATAGATCGTTGATCTCATCCTATTCATTCACTCATGAACTGAAGAAGTATACTTTAGTCTACGATCCACTGTTGGATTACTTCTGAAATATGCCCGGGTGTAGGCGTCGTGACGCTGCGGCAAGGGCGTCGCCTATTTGTCGAGAAGGATCTGTTCCGATATGTGGTGTTGAAGTCTGAGTATGTTCCAATGGATGAGCGATAGTAAGACGTCCATTCGACCCAGATCGCGTCTTTCTGTGTTTGTTCATTCGCATTTCCAATTGTTTGTATTTGCTTATCGTTCGTTAGTTTTATCGTCATTTATTCCTGTAGAACCCCCTGGCGGAAACGTTTTGGCTTCTCAAAAAGCGTCCCAAAAGTTTGAGGCGCCCCCGACTGGAAACGCTTTGAACCATGGTATAACAACAACTCTGAACTGTCTGAATGACCACGAACGATATGGATCCAAGTGGCTGATGTATAAGTCACGCTCAACTTTAGTCGACAGTCACCGTTTCTCCTCTCGTGGCTGAGAGTATAGATAAATATGACGTCACGTACAGCGTGGATGAATACGTGGCTGTTCTTGTGATATAATCAAGCAGTTATCTGTTAGCTGGTCACGTGCCGACCAAGCCACCGTCACGCCTCGCCTCGCATAACACACTGTTAGCCCGCATCATCAGCCAGCGCCAGAGTCGTGTGATACTGACTCGAGACAGCAGATACACGCACCAAAGACCTTAGTGACGTAGTTAGATACTGAGGTCTTTGGATGCACTGCGAGACCGGCTAATGTACTCGCAGTGTTGACGCACTATCAGCCAGCGCCAGAGTCGTGTGATACTGGCTCGAGACAGCAGATACACGTACCAAAGACCTTAGTGGCGTAGTTAGATACTGAGGTCTTTGGATGCACTGCGAGACCGGCTAATGTACTTGCAGTGTTGACGCACTATCAGCCAGCGCCAGAGTCGTGTGACACTGACTCGAGACAGCAGATACACGCACCAAAGACCTTAGTGACGTAGTTAGATACTGAGGTCTTTGGATGCACTGCGAGACCGGCTAATGTACTTGCAGTGTTGACGCACTATCAGCCAGCGCCAGAGTCGTGTGATACTGACTCGAGACAGCAGATACACGCACCAAAGACCTAAGTGACGTGGTTAGATACTGAGGTCTTTGGATGCACTGCGAGACCGGCTAATGTACTTGCAGTGTTGACGCACTATCAGCCAGCGCCAGAGTCGTGTGATACTGACTCGAGACAGCAGATATAAGCACCAAAGACCTTAGTGACGTAGTTAGATACTGAGGTCTTTGGATGCACTGCGAGACCGGCTATTGTACTTGCAGTGTTGACGCACTATCAGCCAGCGCCAGAGTCGTGTGACACTGGCTCGAGACAGCAGATATACGCACCGAAGACCTTAGTGACGTAGTTAGATACTGAGGTCTTTGGATGCACTGCGAGACCGGCTAATGTACTTGCAGTGTTGACGCACTATCAGCCAGCGCCAGAGTCGTGTGATACCGACTCGAGACAGCAGATACACGCACCAAAGACCTTAGTGACGTAGTTAGATACTGAGGTCTTTGGATGCACTGCGAGACCGGCTAATGTACTTGCAGTGTTGACGCACTATCAGCCAGCGCCAGAGTCGTGTGATACCGACTCGAGACAGCAGATACACGCACCAAAGACCTTAGTGACGTAGTTAGATACTGAGGTCTTTGGATGCACTGCGAGACCGGCTAATGTACTCGCAGTGTTGACGCACTATCAGCCAGCGCCAGAGTCGTGTGATACCGACTCGAGACAGCAGATACACGTACCAAAGACCTGAGTGACGTAGTTAGATACTGAGGTCTTTGGATGCACTGCGAGACCGGCTAATGTACTCGCAGTGTTGACGCATCATCAGCCAGCGCCAGAGTCGTGTGACACTGACTCGAGACAGCAGATACACGTACCAAAGACCTTAGTGACGTAGTCAGATACTGAGGTCTTTGGATGCACTGCGAGACCGGCTAATGTACTCGCAGTGTTGACGCACTATCAGCCAGCGCCAGAGTCATGTGATACTGACTCTAGACAGCAGATACACGCACCAAAGACCTTAGTGACGTAGTTAGATACTGAGGTCTTTGGATGCACTGCGAGACCGGCTGATGTACTTGCAGTGTTGACGCACTATCAGCCAGCGCCAGAGTCGTGTGATACTGACTCGAGACAGCAGATACACGCACCAAAGACCTTAGTGACGTAGTTAGATACTGAGGTCTTTGGATGCACTGCGAGACCGGCTAATGTACTTGCAGTGTTGGCGCACTATCAGCCAGCGCCAGAGTCGTGTGATACTGACTCGAGACAGCAGATACACGCACCAAAGACCTTAGTGACGTAGTTAGATACTGAGGTCTTTGGATGCACTGCGAGACCGGCTAATGTACTTGCAGTGTTGACGCATCATCAGCCAGCGCCAGAGTCGTGTGACACTGGCTCGAGACAGCAGATACACGTACCAAAGACCTCAGTGACGTAGTTAGATACTGAGGTCTTTGGATGCACTGCGAGACCGGCTAATGTACTCGCAGTGTTGACGCACTATCAGCCAGCGCCAGAGTCATGTGATACTGACTCTAGACAGCAGATACACGCACCAAAGACCTTAGTGACGTAGTTAGATACTGAGGTCTTTGGATGCACTGCGAGACCGGCTGATGTACTCGCAGTGTTGACGCACTATCAGCCAGCGCCAGAGTCGTGTGATACTGACTCGAGACAGCAGATACACGCACCAAAGACCTTAGTGACGTGGTTAGATACTGAGGTCTTTGGATGCACTGCGAGACCGGCTGATGTACTCGCAGTGTTGACGCACTATCAGCCAGCGCCAGAGTCGTGTGATACTGACTCGAGACAGCAGATACACGCACCAAAGACCTTAGTGACGTGGTTAGATACTGAGGTCTTTGGATGCACTGCGAGACCGGCTGATGTACTCGCAGTGTTGACGCACTATCAGCCAGCGCCAGAGTCGTGTGATACTGACTCGAGACAGCAGATACACGCACCAAAGACCTTAGTGACGTGGTTAGATACTGAGGTCTTTGGATGCACTGCGAGACCGGCTGATGTACTCGCAGTGTTGACGCACTATCAGCCAGCGCCAGAGTCGTGTGATACTGACTCGAGACAGCAGATACACGCACCAAAGACCTTAGTGACGTGGTTAGATACTGAGGTCTTTGGATGCACTGCGAGACCTGCTGATGTACTCGCAGTGTTGACGCACTATCAGCCAGCGCCAGAGTCGTGTGATACTGACTCGAGACAGCAGATACACGCACCAAAGACCTTAGTGACGTAGTTAGATACTGAGGTCTTTGGATGCACTGCGAGACCGGCTAATGTACTTGCAGTGTTGACGCACTATCAGCCAGCGCCAGAGTCGTGTGATACTGACTCGAGACAGCAGATACACGTACCAAAGACCTTAGTGACGTAGTTAGATACTGAGGTCTTTGGATGCACTGCGAGACCGGCTAATGTACTTGCAGTGTTGACGCACTATCAGCCAGCGCCAGAGTCGTGTGGTACTGACTCGAGACAGCAGATACACGCACCAAAGACCTTGGTGACGTAGTTAGATACTGAGGTCTTTGGATGCACTGCGAGACCGGCTAATGTACTCGCAATGTTGACGCACTATCAGCCAGCGCCAGAGTCGTGTGACACTGACTCGAGACAGCAGATATACGCACCAAAGACCTTAGTGACGAAGTTAGATACTGAGGTCTTTGGATGCACTGCGAGACCGGCTAATGTACTCGCAGTGTTGACGCACTATCAGCCAGCGCCAGAGTCGTGTGATACTGACTCGAGACAGCAGATACACGCACCAAAGACCTGAGTGACGTAGTTAGATACTGAGGTCTTTGGATGCACTGCGAGACCGGCTAATGTACTTGCAGTGTTGACGCACTATCAGCCAGCGCCAGAGTCGTGTGAGACTGACTCGAGACAGCAGATACACGTACCAAAGACCTTAGTGACGAAGTTAGATACTGAGGTCTTTGGATGCACCGCGAGACCGGCTAATGTACTTGCAATGTTACGCACTATCAGCCAGCGCCAGAGTCGTGTGATACCGACTCGAGACAGCAGATACACGTACCAAAGACCTTAGTGACGTAGTTAGATACTGAGGTCTTTGGATGCACTGCGAGACCGGCTAATGTACTCGCAGTGTTGACGCACTATCAGCCAGCGCCAGAGTCGTGTGATACTGACTCGAGACAGCAGATACACGCACCAAAGACCTTGGTGACGTAGTTAGATACTGAGGTCTTTGGATGCACTGCGAGACCGGCTAATGTACTTGAAGTGTTGACGCACTATCAGCCAGCGCCAGAGTCGTGTGAGACTGACTCGAGACAGCAGATACACGTACCAAAGACCTTAGTGACGTAGTTAGATACTGAGGTCTTTGGATGCACTGCGAGACCGGCTAAAGTACTTGCAGTGTTGACGCACTATCAGCCAGCGCCAGAGTCGTGTGAGACTGACTCGAGACAGCAGATACACGTACCAAAGACCTTAGTGACGAAGTTAGATACTGAGGTCTTTGGATGCACCGCGAGACCGGCTAATGTACTTGCAGTGTTGACGCACTATCAGCCAGCGCCAGAGTCGTGTGATACCGACTCGAGACAGCAGATATAAGCACCAAAGACCTTGGTGACGTAGTTAGATACTGAGGTCTTTGGATGCACTGCGAGACCGGCTGATGTACTTGCAGTGTTGACGCACTATCAGCCAGCGCCAGAGTCGTGTGATACTGGCTCGAGACAGCAGATACACGTACCAAAGACCTCAGTGACGTAGTTAGATACTGAGGTCTTTGGATGCACTGCGAGACCGGCTAATGTACTTGCAGTGTTGACGCACTATCAGCCAGCGCCAGAGTCGTGTGATACTGGCTCGAGACAGCAGATATAAGCACCAAAGACCTTGGTGACGTAGTTAGATACTGAGGTCTTTGGATGCACTGCGAGACCGGCTGATGTACTTGCAGTGTTGACGCACTATCAGCCAGCGCCAGAGTCGTGTGATACCGACTCGAGACAGCAGATACACGTAACAAAGACCTTAGTTACGTAGTTAGATACTGAGGTATTTGGATGTACTGCGAGACCGGCTAATGTACTTGCAGTGTTGACGCACTATCAGCCAGCGCCAGAGTCGTGTGATACTGGCTCGAGACAGCAGATATAAGCACCAAAGACCTTAGTGACGTGGTTAGATACTGAGGTCTTTGGATGCACTGCGAGACCGGCTAATGTACTTGCAGTGTTGATGCACTATCAGCCAGCGCCAGAGTCGTGTGATACCGACTCGAGACAGCAGATACACGTACCAAAGACCTTGGTGACGTAGTTAGATACTGAGGTCTTTGGATGCACTGCGAGACCGGCCAATGTACTTGCAGTGTTGACGCACTATCAGCCAGCGCCAGAGTCGTGTGATACCGACTCGAAACAGCCGATACACGCACCAAAGACCTTAGTGACGTGGTTAGATACTGAGGTCTTTGGATGCACTGCGAGACCGGCTGATGTACTTGCAGTGTTGACGCACTATCAGCCAGCGCCAGAGTCGTGTGATACTGACTCGAGACAGCAGATACACGTACCAAAGACCTTAGTGACGTAGTTAGATACTGAGGTCTTTGGATGCACTGCGAGACCGGCTAATGTACTCGCAGTGTTGACGCACTATCAGCCAGCGCCAGAGTCGTGTGATACTGACTCGAGACAGCAGATACACGAACCAAAGACCTTAGTGACGTAGTTAGATACTGAGGTCTTTGGATGCACTGCGAGACCGGCTGATGTACTTGCAGTGTTGACGCACTATCAGCCAGCGCCAGAGTCGTGTGATACCGACTCGAGACAGCAGATATACGCACCAAAGACCTTAGTGACGTAGTTAGATACTGAGGTCTTTGTATGCACTGCGAGACCGGCTAATGTACTTGCAGTGTTGACGCACTATCAGCCAGCGCCAGAGTCGTGTGATACTGACTCGAGACAGCAGATATACGCACCAAAGACCTTAGTGACGTAGTTAGATACTGAGGTCTTTGGATGCACTGCGAGACCGGCTAATGTACTTGCAGTGTTGACGCACTATCAGCCAGCGCCAGAGTCGTGTGATACCGACTCGAGATAGCAGATACACGCACCAAAGACCTTAGTGACGTGGTTAGATACTGAGGTCTTTGGATGCACTGCGAGACCGGCCAATGTACTCGCAGTGTTGACGCACTATCAGCCAGCGCCAGAGTCGTGTGATACTGACTCGAGACAGCGGATACACGTACCAAAGACCTTAGTGGCGTAGTTAGATACTGAGGTCTTTGGATGCACTGCGAGACCGGCCAATGTACTCGCAGTGTTGACGCACTATCAGCCAGCGCCAGAGTCGTGTGATACTGACTCGAGACAGCAGATACACGTACCAAAGACCTTAGTGGCGTAGTTAGATACTGAGGTCTTTGGATGCACTGCGAGACCGGCTAATGTACTTGCAGTGTTGACGCACTATCAGCCAGCGCCAGAGTCGTGTGATACTGACTCGAGACAGCAGATACACGCACCAAAGACCTTAGTGACGTAGTTAGATACTGAGGTCTTTGTATGCACTGCGAGACCGGCTAATGTACTTGCAGTGTTGACGCACTATCAGCCAGCGCCAGAGTCGTGTGACACTGACTCGAGACAGCAGATATACGCACCAAAGACCTTAGTGACGTGGTTAGATACTGAGGTCTTTGGATGCACTGCAAGACCGGCTAATGTACTTGCAGTGTTGACGCACTATCAGCCAGCGCCAGAGTCGTGTGATACCGACTCGAGACAGCGGATACACGCACCAAAGACCTTAGTGACGTAGTAAGATACTGAGGTCTTTGGATGCACTGCGAGACCGGCTAATGTACTTGCAGTGTTGACGCACTATCAGCCAGCGCCAGAGTCGTGTGACACTGACTCGAGACAGCAGATATACGTACCAAAGACCTTAGTGACGTGGTTAGATACTGAGGTCTTTGGATGCACTGCGAGACCGGCTGATGTACTCGCAGTGTTGACGCACTATCAGCCAGCGCCAGAGTCGTGTGATACTGACTCGAGACAGCAGATATACGCACCAAAGACCTTAGTGACGTAGTTAGATACTGAGGTCTTTGGATGCACTGCAAGACCGGCTAATGTACTTGCAGTGTTGACGCACTATTAGCCAGCGCCAGAGTCGTGTGACACTGACTCGAGACAGCAGATACACGCACCAAAGACCTTAGTGACGTAGTTAGATACTGAGGTCTTTGGATGCACTGCGAGACCGGCTAATGTACTTGCAGTGTTGACGCACTATCAGCCAGCGCCAGAGTCGTGTGACACTGGCTCGAGACAGCAGATATACGTACCAAAGACCTAAGTGACATAGTTAGATACTGAGGTCTTTGGATGCACTGCGAGACCGGCTAATGTACTTGCAGTGTTGACGCACTATCAGCCAGCGCCAGAGTCGTGTGATACTGACTCGAGACAGCAGATATAAGCACCAAAGACCTGAGTGACGTAGTTAGATACTGAGGTCTTTGGATGCACTGCGAGACCGGCTAATGTACTTGCAGTGTTGACGCACTATCAGCCAGCGCCAGAGTCGTGTGATACTGACTCGAGACAGCAGATACACGCACCAAAGACCTTAGTGACGTAGTTAGATACTGAGGTCTTTGGATGCACTGCGAGACCGGCTAATGTACTCGCAGTCTTGACGCACTATCAGCCAGCGCCAGAGTCGTGTGACACTGACTCGAGACAGCAGATACACGCACCAAATACCTTAGTGACGTAGTTAGATACTGAGGTCTTTGGATGCACTGCGAGACCGGCTAATGTACTTGCAGTGTTGACGCACTATCAGCCAGCGCCAGAGTCGTGTGATACCGACTCGAGACAGCAGATATAAGCACCAAAGACCTTAGTGACGTAGTTAGATACTGAGGTCTTTGGATGCACTGCGAGACCGGCTAATGTACTTGCAGTGTTGACGCACTATCAGCCAGCGCCAGAGTCGTGTGATACTGACTCGAGACAGCAGATACACGCACCAAAGACCTCAGTGACGTAGTTAGATACTGAGGTCTTTGGTGCACTGCGAGACCGGCTAATGTACTCGCAGTGTTGACGCACTATCAGCCAGCGCCAGAGTCGTGTGATACCGACTCGAGACAGCAGATATACGCACCAAAGACCTTAGTGACGTAGTTTGATACTGAGGTCTTTGGATGCACTGCGAGACCGGCTAATGTACTCGCAGTGTTGACGCACTATCAGCCAGCGCCAGAGTCGTGTGATACTGACTCGAGACAGCAGATACACGCACCAAAGACCTTAGTGACGTAGTAAGATACTGAGGTCTTTGGATGCCCTGCGAGACCGGCTAATGTACTTGCAGTGTTGACGCACTATCAGCCAGCGCCAGAGTCGTGTGATACTGACTCGAGACAGCAGATATACGCACCAAAGACCTTAGTGACGTAGTTAGATACTGAGGTCTTTGGATGCACTGCGAGACCGGCTAATGTAGTTGAAGTGTTGACGCACTATCAGCCAGCGCCAGAGTCGTGTGATACTGACTCGAGACAGCAGATACACGCACCAAAGACCTTAGTGACGTAGTTAGATACTGAGGTCTTTGGATGCACTGCGAGACCGGCTAATGTACTTGCAGTGTTGACGCACTATCAGCCAGCGCCAGAGTCGTGTGATACTGACTCGAGACAGCAGATACACGTACCAAAGACCTTAGTGACGTAGTTAGATACTGAGGTCTTTGGATGCACTGCAAGACCGGCTAATGTACTTGCAGTGTTGACGCACTATCAGCCAGCGCCAGAGTCGTGTGATACTGACTCGAGACAGCAGATACACGTACCAAAGACCTTAGTGACGTAGTTAGATACTGAGGTCTTTGGATGCACTGCGAGACCGGGTAATGTACTTGCAGTGTTGACGCACTATCAGCCAGCGCCAGAGTCGTGTGATACTGACTCGAGACAGCAGATACACGCACCAAAGACCTTAGTGACGTAGTTAGATACTGAGGTCTCTGGATGCACTGTGAGACCGGCTAATGTACCTATATTGTTGACGCACTATCAGCCAGCGCCACAGTCGTGTGATACCGACTCGAGACAGCAGATACACGTACCAAAGACCTTAGTGACGTAGTTAGATACTGAGGTCTTTGGATGCACTGCGAGACCGGCTAATGTACTCGCAGTGTTGACGCACTATCAGCCAGCGCCAGAGTCGTGTGATACTGACTCGAGACAGCAGATACACGCACCAAAGACCTTAGTGACGTAGTTAGATACTGAGGTCTTTGGATGCACTGCGAGACCGGCTAATGTACTTGAAGTGTTGACGCACTATCAGCCAGCGCCAGAGTCGTGTGATACTGACTCGAGACAGCAGATACACGCACCAAAGACCTTAGTGACGTGGTTAGATACTGAGGTCTTTGGATGCAATGCGATACCGGCTAATGTACTTGCAGTGTTGACGCACTATCAGCCAGCGCCAGAGTCGTGTGATACTGACTCGAGACAGCAGATACACGTACCAAAGACCTTAGTGACGTAGTTAGATACTGAGGTCTTTGGATGCACTGCGAGACCGGCTAATGTACTTGCAGTGTTGACGCACTATCATGCAGCCAGCGCCAGAGTCGTGTGATACTGACTCTAGACAGCAGATACACGCACCAAAGACCTTAGTGACTTAGTTAGATACTGAGGTCTTTGGATGCACTGCGAGACCGGCCAATGTACTTGCAGTGTTGACGCACTATCAGCCAGCGCCAGAGTCGTGTGATACTGACTCGAGACAGCAGATACACGCACCAAAGACCTTAGTGACGTAGTTAGATACTGAGGTCTTTGGATGCACTGCGAGACCGGCTAATGTACTTGCAGTGTTAACGCACTATCAGCCAGCGCCAGAGTCGTGTGACACTGACTCTAGACAGCAGATACACGCACCAAAGACCTTAGTGACGTAGTTAGATACTGAGGTCTTTGGATGCACTGCGAGACCGGCTAATGTACTCGCAGTGTTGACGCACTATCAGCCAGCGCCAGAGTCGTGTGATACTGACTCGAGACAGCAGATACACGCACCAAAGACCTTGGTGACGTAATTAGATACTGAGGTCTTTGGATGCACTGCGAGACCGGCTAATGTACTTGCAGTGTTAACGCACTATCAGCCAGCGCCAGAGTCGTGTGACACTGACTCTAGACAGCAGATACACGCACCAAAGACCTTAGTGACGTAGTTAGATACTGAGGTCTTTGGATGCACTGCGAGACCGGCTAATGTACTCGCAGTGTTGACGCACTATCAGCCAGCGCCAGAGTCGTGTGATACTGACTCGAGACAGCAGATACACGCACCAAAGACCTTAGTGACGTAGTTAGATACTGAGGTCTTTGGATGCACTGCGAGACCGGCCAATGTACTTGCAGTGTTGACGCACTATCAGCCAGCGCCAGAGTCGTGTGATACTGACTCGAGACAGCAGATACACGCACCAAAGACTTTAGTGACGTAGTTAGATACTGAGGTCTTTGGATGCACTGCGAGACCGGCTAATGTACTTGCAGTGTTGACGCACTATCAGCCAGCGCCAGAGTCGTGTGATACTGACTCGAGACAGCAGATACACGCACCAAAGACCTTGGTGACGTAGTTAGATACTGAGGTCTTTGGATGCACTGCGAGACCGGCTGATGTACTCGCAGTGTTGACGCACTATCAGCCAGCGCCAGAGTCGTGTGATACTGACTCGAGACAGCAGGTACACGCACCAAAGACCTCAGTGACGTAGTTAGATACTGAGGTCTTTGGATGCACTGCGAGACCGGCTAATGTACTTGCAGTGTTGACGCACTATCAGCCAGCGCCAGAGTCGTGTGATACTGACTCGAGACAGCAGATACACGTACCAAAGATCTTAGTGACGTAGTTAGATACTGAGGTCTCTAGATGCACTGCGAGACCGGCCAATGTACTTGCAGTGTTGACGCACTATCAGCCAGCGCCAGAGTCGTGTGATACTGACGCGAGACAGCAGATACACGTACCAAAGATCTTAGTGACGTAGTTAGATACTGAGGTCTCTAGATGCACTGCGAGACCGGCCAATGTACTTGCAGTGTTGACGCACTATCAGCCAGCGCCAGAGTCGTGTGATACTGACTCGAGACAGCAGATACACGCACCAAAGACCTTAGTGACGTAGTTAGATACTGAGGTCTTTGGATGCACTGCGAGACCGGCTAATGTACTCGCAGTGTTGACGCACTATCAGCCAGCGCCAGAGTCGTGTGATACTGACTCGAGACAGCAGATACACGCACCAAAGACCTTAGTGACGTAGTTAGATACTGAGGTCTTTGGATGCACTGCGAGACCGGCTAATGTACTTGCAGTGTTGACGCACTATCAGCCAGCGCCAGAGTCGTGTGATACTGACTCGAGACAGCAGATATACGTACCAAAGACCTTAGTGACGTAGTTAGATACTGAGGTCTTTGGATGCACTGCGAGACCGGCTAATGTACTCGCAGTGTTGACGCACTATCAGCCAGCGCCAGAGTCGTGTGATACTGACTCGAGACAGCAGATACACGCACCAAAGACCTTAGTGACGTAGTTAGATACTGAGGTCTTTGGATGCACTGCGAGACCGGCTAATGTACTTGCAGTGTTGACGCACTATCAGCCAGCGCCAGAGTCGTGTGACACTGGCTCGAGACAGCAGATACACGTACCAAAGACCTTAGTGACGTAGTTAGATACTGAGGTCTTTGGATGCACTGCGAGACCGGCTAATGTACTCGCAGTGTTGACGCACTATCAGCCAGCGCCAGAGTCGTGTGATACTGACTCGAGACAGCAGATACACGCACCAAAGACCTTAGTGACGAAGTTAGATACTGAGGTCTTTGGATGCACTGCGAGACCGGCTAATGTACTTGCAGTGTTGACGCACTATCAGCCAGCGCCAGAGTCGTGTGTTACTGACTCGAGACAGCAGATACACGCACCAAAGACCTTAGTGACGTAGTTAGATACTGAGGTCTTTGGATGCACTGCGAGACCGGCTAATGTACTTGCAGTGTTGACGCACTATCAGCCAGCGCCAGAGTCGTGTGAGACTGACTCGAGACAGCAGATACACGCACCAAAGACCTTAGTGACGTAGTTAGATACTGAGGTCTTTGGATGCACTGCGAGACCGGCTAATGTACTTGCAGTGTTGACGCACTATCAGCCAGCGCCAGAGTCGTGTGACACTGGCTCGAGACAGCAGATATACGCACCAAAGACCTTAGTGACGTAGTTAGATACTGAGGTCTTTGGATGCACTGCGAGACCGGCTAATGTACTTGCAGTGTTGACGCACTATCAGCCAGCGCCAGAGTCGTGTGATACCGACTCGAGACAGCAGATACACGCACCAAAGACCTGAGTGACGTAGTTGAATACTGAGGTCTTTGGATGCACTGCGAGACCGGCTAATGTACTTGCAGTGTTGACGCACTATCAGCCAGCGCCAGAGTCGTGTGATACCGACTCGAGACAGCAGATACACGCACCAAAGACCTGAGTGACGTAGTTAGATACTGAGGCCTTTGGATGCACTGCGAGACCGGCTAATGTACTTGCAGTGTTGGCGCACTATCAGCCAGCGCCAGAGTCGTGTGATACTGACTCGAGACAGCAGATACACGTACCAAAGACCTTAGTGACGTAGTTAGATACTGAGGTCTTTGGATGCACTGCGAGACCGGCTAATGTACTTGCAGTGTTGACGCACTGTTAGCCAGCGCCAGAGTCGTGTGATACTGACTCGAGACAGCAGATATACGTACCAAAGACCTTAGTGACGTAGTTAGATAATGAGGTCTTTGGATGCACTGCGAGACCGGCTAATGTACTTGCAGTGTTGACGCACTATCAGCCAGCGCCAGAGTCGTGTGATACTGACTCGAGACAGCAGATACACGCACCAAAGACCTTAGTGACGTAGTAAGATACTGAGGTCTTTGGATGCACTGCGAGACCGGCTAATGTACTCGCAGTGTTGACGCACTATCAGCCAGCGCCAGAGTCGTGTGATACTGACTCGAGACAGCAGATACACGTACCAAAGACCTTAGTGACGTAGTTAGATACTGAGGTCTTTGGATGCACTGCGAGACCGGCTAATGTACTCGCAGTGTTGACGCACTATCAGCCAGCGCCAGAGTCGTGTGATACTGACTCGAGACAGCAGATATAAGCACCAAAGACCTTAGTGACGTAGTTAGATACTGAGGTCTTTGGATGCACTGCGAGACCGGCTATTGTACTTGCAGTGTTGACGCACTATCAGCCAGCGCCAGAGTCGTGTGATACTGACTCGAGACAGCAGATACACGCACCAAAGACCTTAGTGACGTAGTAAGATACTGAGGTCTTTGGATGCACTGCGAGACCGGCTAATGTACTTGCAGTGTTGACGCACTGTTAGCCAGCGCCAGAGTCGTGTGATACTGACTCGAGACAGCAGATACACGCACCAAAGACCTTAGTGACGTAGTTAGATACTGAGGTCTTTGGATGCACTGCGAGACCGGCTAATGTACTTGCAGTGTTGACGCACTATCAGCCAGCGCCAGAGTCGTGTGATACTGACTCGAGACAGCAGATATACGTACCAAAGACCTTAGTGACGTAGTTAGATACTGAGGTCTTTGGATGCACTGCGAGACCGGCTAATGTACTCGCAGTGTTGACGCACTATCAGCCAGCGCCAGAGTCGTGTGATACTGACTCGAGACAGCAGAAACACGCACCAAAGACCTTAGTGACGTAGTTAGATACTGAGGTCTTTGGATGCACTGCGAGACCGGCTAATGTACTTGCAGTGTTGACGCACTATCAGCCAGCGCCAGAGTCGTGTGATACTGACTCGAGACAGCAGATACACGCACCAAAGATCTTAGTGACGTAGTTAGATACTGAGGTCTTTGGATGCACTGCAAGACCGGCTAATGTACTTGCAGTGTTGACGCACTATCAGCCAGCGCCAGAGTCGTGTGACACTGGCTCGAGACAGCAGATACACGTACCAAAGACCTTAGTGACGTAGTTAGATACTGAGGTCTTTGGATGCACTGCGAGACCGGCTAATGTACTTGCAGTGTTGACGCACTATCAGCCAGCGCCAGAGTCGTGTGATACTGGCTCGAGACAGCAGATATACGCACCAAAGACCTTAGTGACGTAGTTAGATACTGAGGTCTTTGGATGCACTGCGAGACCGGCTAATGTACTTGCAGTGTTGACGCACTATCAGCCAGCGCCAGAGTCGTGTGACACTGGCTCGAGACAGCAGATACACGTACCAAAGACCTTAGTGACGTAGTTAGATACTGAGGTCTTTGGATGCACTGCGAGACCGGCTAATGTACTTGCAGTGTTGACGCACTATCAGCCAGCGCCAGAGTCGTGTGACACTGGCTCGAGACAGCAGATACACGTACCAAAGACCTTAGTGACGTAGTTAGATACTGAGGTCTTTGGATGCACTGCGAGACCGGCTAATGTACTTGCAGTGTTGACGCACTATCAGCCAGCGCCAGAGTCGTGTGACACTGGCTCGAGACAGCAGATATACGCACCAAAGACCTTAGTGACGTAGTTAGATACTGAGGTCTTTGGATGCACTGCGAGACCGGCTAATGTACTTGCAGTGTTGACGCACTATCAGCCAGCGCCAGAGTCGTGTGATACCGACTCGAGACAGCAGATACACGCACCAAAGACCTGAGTGACGTAGTTAGATACTGAGGTCTTTGGATGCACTGCGAGACCGGCTAATGTACTTGCAGTGTTGACGCACTATCAGCCAGCGCCAGAGTCGTGTGATACCGACTCGAGACAGCAGATACACGCACCAAAGACCTGAGTGACGTAGTTAGATACTGAGGTCTTTGGATGCACTGCGAGACCGGCTAATGTACTTGCAGTGTTGGCGCACTATCAGCCAGCGCCAGAGTCGTGTGATACTGACTCGAGACAGCAGATACACGTACCAAAGACCTTAGTGACGTAGTTAGATACTGAGGTCTTTGGATGCACTGCGAGACCGGCTAATGTACTTGCAGTGTTGACGCACTGTTAGCCAGCGCCAGAGTCGTGTGATACTGACTCGAGACAGCAGATATACGTACCAAAGACCTTAGTGACGTAGTTAGATACTGAGGTCTTTGGATGCACTGCGAGACCGGCTAATGTACTTGCAGTGTTGACGCACTATCAGCCAGCGCCAGAGTCGTGTGATACTGACTCGAGACAGCAGATACACGCACCAAAGACCTTAGTGACGTAGTAAGATACTGAGGTCTTTGGATGCACTGCGAGACCGGCTAATATACTCGCAGTGTTGACGCACTATCAGCCAGCGCCAGAGTCGTGTGATACTGACTCGAGACAGCAGATACACGTACCAAAGACCTTAGTGACGTAGTTAGATACTGAGGTCTTTGGATGCACTGCGAGACCGGCTAATGTACTCGCAGTGTTGACGCACTATCAGCCAGCGCCAGAGTCGTGTGATACTGACTCGAGACAGCAGATATAAGCACCAAAGACCTTAGTGACGTAGTTAGATACTGAGGTCTTTGGATGCACTGCGAGACCGGCTATTGTACTTGCAGTGTTGACGCACTATCAGCCAGCGCCAGAGTCGTGTGATACTGACTCGAGACAGCAGATACACGCACCAAAGACCTTAGTGACGTAGTAAGATACTGAGGTCTTTGGATGCACTGCGAGACCGGCTAATGTACTTGCAGTGTTGACGCACTGTTAGCCAGCGCCAGAGTCGTGTGATACTGACTCGAGACAGCAGATATACGTACCAAAGACCTTAGTGACGTAGTTAGATACTGAGGTCTTTGGATGCACTGCGAGACCGGCTAATGTACTTGCAGTGTTGACGCACTATCAGCCATCGCCAGAGTCGTGTGATACTGACTCGAGACAGCAGATACACGCACCAAAGACCTTAGTGACGTAGTAAGATACTGAGGTCTTTGGATGCACTGCGAGACCGGCTAATGTACTCGCAGTGTTGACGCACTATCAGCCAGCGCCAGAGTCGTGTGATACTGACTCGAGACAGCAGATATACGTACCAAAGACCTTAGTGACGTAGTTAGATACTGAGGTCTTTGGATGCACTGCGAGACCGGCTAATGTACTTGCAGTGTTGACGCACTATCAGCCAGCGCCAGAGTCGTGTGATACTGACTCGAGACAGCAGATATACGCACCAAAGACCTTAGTGACGTAGTTAGATACTGAGAAATTGGATGCACTGCGAGACCGGCTAATGTAGTTGAAGTGTTGACGCACTATCAGCCAGCGCCAGAGTCGTGTGATACTGACTCGAGACAGCAGATACACGCACCAAAGACCTTAGTGACGTAGTTAGATACTGAGGTCTTTGGATGCACTGCGAGACCGGCTAATGTACTTGCAGTGTTGACGCACTATCAGCCAGCGCCAGAGTCGTGTGATACTGACTCGAGACAGCAGATACACGCACCAAAGACCTTAGTGACGTAGTTAGATACTGAGGTCTTTGGATGCACTGCGAGACCGGCTAATGTACTTGCAGTGTTGACGCACTATCAGCCAGCGCCAGAGTCGTGTGACACTGGCTCGAGACAGCAGATATACGCACCAAAGACCTTAGTGACGTAGTTAGATACTGAGGTCTTTGGATGCACTGCGAGACCGGCTAATGTACTTGCAGTGTTGACGCACTATCAGCCAGCGCCAGAGTCGTGTGATACCGACTCGAGACAGCAGATACACGCACCAAAGACCTGAGTGACGTAGTTAGATACTGAGGTCTTTGGATGCACTGCGAGACCGGCTAATGTACTTGCAGTGTTGACGCACTATCAGCCAGCGCCAGAGTCGTGTGATACCGACTCGAGACAGCAGATATAAGCACCAAAGACCTTAGTGACGTAGTTAGATACTGAGGTCTTTGGATGCACTGCGAGACCGGCTAATGTACTCGCTGTGTTGACGCACTATCAGCCAGCGCCAGAGTCGTGTGATACCGACTCGAGACAGCAGATATAAGCACCAAAGACCTGAGTGACGTAGTTAGATACTGAGGTCTTTGGATGCACTGCGAGACCGGCTAATGTACTCGCTGTGTTGACGCACTATCAGCCAGCGCCAGAGTCGTGTGATACCGACTCGAGACAGCAGATATAAGCACCAAAGACCTGAGTGACGTAGTTAGATACTGAGGTCTTTGGATGCACTGCGAGACCGGCTAATGTACTTGCAGTGTTGACGCACTATCAGCCAGCGCCAGAGTCGTGTGATACCGACTCGAGACAGCAGATATACGCACCAAAGACCTTAGTGACGTAGTTAGATACTGAGGTCTTTGGATGCACTGCGAGACCGGCTAATGTACTCGCAGTGTTGACGCACTATCAGCCAGCGCCAGAGTCGTGTGATCCTGGCTCGAGACAGCAGATACACGCACCAAAGACCTTAGTGACGTAGTTAGATACTGAGGTCTTTGGATGCTCTGCGAGACCGGCTAATGTACTTGAAGTGTTGACGCACTATCAGCCAGCGCCAGAGTCGTGTGATACTGACTCGAGACAGCAGATACACGCACCAAAGACCTTAGTGACGTAGTTAGATACTGAGGTCTTTGGATGCACTGCGAGACCGGCTAATGTACTTGCAGTGTTGACGCACTATCAGCCAGCGCCAGAGTCGTGTGACACTGGCTCGAGACAGCAGATATACGCACCAAAGACCTTAGTGACGTAGTTAGATACTGAGGTCTTTGGATGCACTGCGAGACCGGCTAATGTACTTGCAGTGTTGACGCACTATCAGCCAGCGCCAGAGTCGTGTGATACCGACTCGAGACAGCAGATACACGCACCAAAGACCTGAGTGACGTAGTTAGATACTGAGGTCTTTGGATGCACTGCGAGACCGGCTAATGTACTTGCAGTGTTGACGCACTATCAGCCAGCGCCAGAGTCGTGTGATACCGACTCGAGACAGCAGATATAAGCACCAAAGACCTTAGTGACGTAGTTAGATACTGAGGTCTTTGGATGCACTGCGAGACCGGCTAATGTACTCGCTGTGTTGACGCACTATCAGCCAGCGCCAGAGTCGTGTGATACCGACTCGAGACAGCAGATATAAGCACCAAAGACCTGAGTGACGTAGTTAGATACTGAGGTCTTTGGATGCACTGCGAGACCGGCTAATGTACTCGCTGTGTTGACGCACTATCAGCCAGCGCCAGAGTCGTGTGATACCGACTCGAGACAGCAGATATAAGCACCAAAGACCTGAGTGACGTAGTTAGATACTGAGGTCTTTGGATGCACTGCGAGACCGGCTAATGTACTTGCAGTGTTGACGCACTATCAGCCAGCGCCAGAGTCGTGTGATACCGACTCGAGACAGCAGATATACGCACCAAAGACCTTAGTGACGTAGTTAGATACTGAGGTCTTTGGATGCACTGCGAGACCGGCTAATGTACTCGCAGTGTTGACGCACTATCAGCCAGCGCCAGAGTCGTGTGATCCTGGCTCGAGACAGCAGATACACGCACCAAAGACCTTAGTGACGTAGTTAGATACTGAGGTCTTTGGATGCTCTGCGAGACCGGCTAATGTACTTGAAGTGTTGACGCACTATCAGCCAGCGCCAGAGTCGTGTGATACCGACTCGAGACAGCAGATACACGCACCAAAGACCTGAGTGACGTAGTTAGATACTGAGGTCTTTGGATGCACTGCGAGACCGGCTAATGTACTTGCAGTGTTGACGCACTATCAGCCAGCGCCAGAGTCGTGTGATACTGACTCGAGACTGCAGATACACGCACCAAAGACCTGAGTGACGTAGTTAGATACTGAGGTCTTTGGATGCACTGCGAGACCAGCTAATGTACTTGCAGTGTTGACGCACTATCAGCCAGCGCCAGAGTCGTGTGATACTGACTCGAGACAGCAGATATACGCACCAAAGACCTTAGTGACTTAGTTAGATACTGAGGTCTTTGGATGCACTGCGAGACCGGCTAATGTACTTGCAGTGTTGACGCACTATCAGCCAGCGCCAGAGTCGTGTGATACTGACTCGAGACAGCAGATATACGTACCAAAGACCTTAGTGACGTAGTTAGATACTGAGGTCTTTGGATGCACTGCGAGACCGGCTAATGTACTCGCAGTGTTGACGCACTATCAGCCAGCGCCAGAGTCGTGTGATACTGACTCGAGACAGCAGAAACACGCACCAAAGACCTTAGTGACGTAGTTAGATACTGAGGTCTTTGGATGCACTGCGAGACCGGCTAATGTACTTGCAGTGTTGACGCACTATCAGCCAGCGCCAGAGTCGTGTGATACTGACTCGAGACAGCAGATACACGCACCAAAGATCTTAGTGACGTAGTTAGATACTGAGGTCTTTGGATGCACTGCAAGACCGGCTAATGTACTTGCAGTGTTGACGCACTATCAGCCAGCGCCAGAGTCGTGTGACACTGGCTCGAGACAGCAGATACACGTACCAAAGACCTTAGTGACGTAGTTAGATACTGAGGTCTTTGGATGCACTGCGAGACCGGCTAATGTACTTGCAGTGTTGACGCACTATCAGCCAGCGCCAGAGTCGTGTGATACTGGCTCGAGACAGCAGATATACGCACCAAAGACCTTAGTGACGTAGTTAGATACTGAGGTCTTTGGATGCACTGCGAGACCGGCTAATGTACTTGCAGTGTTGACGCACTATCAGCCAGCGCCAGAGTCGTGTGACACTGGCTCGAGACAGCAGATACACGTACCAAAGACCTTAGTGACGTAGTTAGATACTGAGGTCTTTGGATGCACTGCGAGACCGGCTAATGTACTTGCAGTGTTGACGCACTATCAGCCAGCGCCAGAGTCGTGTGACACTGGCTCGAGACAGCAGATACACGTACCAAAGACCTTAGTGACGTAGTTAGATACTGAGGTCTTTGGATGCACTGCGAGACCGGCTAATGTACTTGCAGTGTTGACGCACTATCAGCCAGCGCCAGAGTCGTGTGACACTGGCTCGAGACAGCAGATATACGCACCAAAGACCTTAGTGACGTAGTTAGATACTGAGGTCTTTGGATGCACTGCGAGACCGGCTAATGTACTTGCAGTGTTGACGCACTATCAGCCAGCGCCAGAGTCGTGTGATACCGACTCGAGACAGCAGATACACGCACCAAAGACCTGAGTGACGTAGTTAGATACTGAGGTCTTTGGATGCACTGCGAGACCGGCTAATGTACTTGCAGTGTTGACGCACTATCAGCCAGCGCCAGAGTCGTGTGATACCGACTCGAGACAGCAGATACACGCACCAAAGACCTGAGTGACGTAGTTAGATACTGAGGTCTTTGGATGCACTGCGAGACCGGCTAATGTACTTGCAGTGTTGGCGCACTATCAGCCAGCGCCAGAGTCGTGTGATACTGACTCGAGACAGCAGATACACGTACCAAAGACCTTAGTGACGTAGTTAGATACTGAGGTCTTTGGATGCACTGCGAGACCGGCTAATGTACTTGCAGTGTTGACGCACTGTTAGCCAGCGCCAGAGTCGTGTGATACTGACTCGAGACAGCAGATATACGTACCAAAGACCTTAGTGACGTAGTTAGATACTGAGGTCTTTGGATGCACTGCGAGACCGGCTAATGTACTTGCAGTGTTGACGCACTATCAGCCAGCGCCAGAGTCGTGTGATACTGACTCGAGACAGCAGATACACGCACCAAAGACCTTAGTGACGTAGTAAGATACTGAGGTCTTTGGATGCACTGCGAGACCGGCTAATGTACTCGCAGTGTTGACGCACTATCAGCCAGCGCCAGAGTCGTGTGATACTGACTCGAGACAGCAGATACACGTACCAAAGACCTTAGTGACGTAGTTAGATACTGAGGTCTTTGGATGCACTGCGAGACCGGCTAATGTACTCGCAGTGTTGACGCACTATCAGCCAGCGCCAGAGTCGTGTGATACTGACTCGAGACAGCAGATATAAGCACCAAAGACCTTAGTGACGTAGTTAGATACTGAGGTCTTTGGATGCACTGCGAGACCGGCTATTGTACTTGCAGTGTTGACGCACTATCAGCCAGCGCCAGAGTCGTGTGATACTGACTCGAGACAGCAGATACACGCACCAAAGACCTTAGTGACGTAGTAAGATACTGAGGTCTTTGGATGCACTGCGAGACCGGCTAATGTACTTGCAGTGTTGACGCACTGTTAGCCAGCGCCAGAGTCGTGTGATACTGACTCGAGACAGCAGATATACGTACCAAAGACCTTAGTGACGTAGTTAGATACTGAGGTCTTTGGATGCACTGCGAGACCGGCTAATGTACTTGCAGTGTTGACGCACTATCAGCCATCGCCAGAGTCGTGTGATACTGACTCGAGACAGCAGATACACGCACCAAAGACCTTAGTGACGTAGTAAGATACTGAGGTCTTTGGATGCACTGCGAGACCGGCTAATGTACTCGCAGTGTTGACGCACTATCAGCCAGCGCCAGAGTCGTGTGATACTGACTCGAGACAGCAGATATACGTACCAAAGACCTTAGTGACGTAGTTAGATACTGAGGTCTTTGGATGCACTGCGAGACCGGCTAATGTACTTGCAGTGTTGACGCACTATCAGCCAGCGCCAGAGTCGTGTGATACTGACTCGAGACAGCAGATATACGCACCAAAGACCTTAGTGACGTAGTTAGATACTGAGAAATTGGATGCACTGCGAGACCGGCTAATGTAGTTGAAGTGTTGACGCACTATCAGCCAGCGCCAGAGTCGTGTGATACTGACTCGAGACAGCAGATACACGCACCAAAGACCTTAGTGACGTAGTTAGATACTGAGGTCTTTGGATGCACTGCGAGACCGGCTAATGTACTTGCAGTGTTGACGCACTATCAGCCAGCGCCAGAGTCGTGTGATACTGACTCGAGACAGCAGATACACGCACCAAAGACCTTAGTGACGTAGTTAGATACTGAGGTCTTTGGATGCACTGCGAGACCGGCTAATGTACTTGCAGTGTTGACGCACTATCAGCCAGCGCCAGAGTCGTGTGACACTGGCTCGAGACAGCAGATATACGCACCAAAGACCTTAGTGACGTAGTTAGATACTGAGGTCTTTGGATGCACTGCGAGACCGGCTAATGTACTTGCAGTGTTGACGCACTATCAGCCAGCGCCAGAGTCGTGTGATACCGACTCGAGACAGCAGATACACGCACCAAAGACCTGAGTGACGTAGTTAGATACTGAGGTCTTTGGATGCACTGCGAGACCGGCTAATGTACTTGCAGTGTTGACGCACTATCAGCCAGCGCCAGAGTCGTGTGATACCGACTCGAGACAGCAGATATAAGCACCAAAGACCTTAGTGACGTAGTTAGATACTGAGGTCTTTGGATGCACTGCGAGACCGGCTAATGTACTCGCTGTGTTGACGCACTATCAGCCAGCGCCAGAGTCGTGTGATACCGACTCGAGACAGCAGATATAAGCACCAAAGACCTGAGTGACGTAGTTAGATACTGAGGTCTTTGGATGCACTGCGAGACCGGCTAATGTACTCGCTGTGTTGACGCACTATCAGCCAGCGCCAGAGTCGTGTGATACCGACTCGAGACAGCAGATATAAGCACCAAAGACCTGAGTGACGTAGTTAGATACTGAGGTCTTTGGATGCACTGCGAGACCGGCTAATGTACTTGCAGTGTTGACGCACTATCAGCCAGCGCCAGAGTCGTGTGATACCGACTCGAGACAGCAGATATACGCACCAAAGACCTTAGTGACGTAGTTAGATACTGAGGTCTTTGGATGCACTGCGAGACCGGCTAATGTACTCGCAGTGTTGACGCACTATCAGCCAGCGCCAGAGTCGTGTGATCCTGGCTCGAGACAGCAGATACACGCACCAAAGACCTTATTGACGTAGTTAGATACTGAGGTCTTTGGATGCTCTGCGAGACCGGCTAATGTACTTGAAGTGTTGACGCACTATCAGCCAGCGCCAGAGTCGTGTGATACCGACTCGAGACAGCAGATACACGCACCAAAGACCTGAGTGACGTAGTTAGATACTGAGGTCTTTGGATGCACTGCGAGACCGGCTAATGTACTTGCAGTGTTGACGCACTATCAGCCAGCGCCAGAGTCGTGTGATACTGACTCGAGACTGCAGATACACGCACCAAAGACCTGAGTGACGTAGTTAGATACTGAGGTCTTTGGATGCACTGCGAGACCAGCTAATGTACTTGAAGTGTTGACGCACTATCAGCCAGCGCCAGAGTCGTGTGATACTGACTCGAGACAGCAGATATACGCACCAAAGACCTTAGTGACTTAGTTAGATACTGAGGTCTTTGGATGCACTGCGAGACCGGCTAATGTACTTGCAGTGTTGACGCACTATCAGCCAGCGCCAGAGTCGTGTGATACTGACTCGAGACAGCAGATACACGCACCAAAGACCTTGGTGACGTAGTTAGATACTGAGGTCTTTGGATGCACTGCGAGACCGGCTAATGTACTTGCAGTGTTGACGCACTATCAGCCAGCGCCAGAGTCGTGTGATACCGACTCGAGACAGCAGATACACGCACCAAAGACCTTAGTGACGTAGTTAGATACTGAGGTCTTTGGATGCACTGCGAGACCGGCTAATGTACTTGCAGTGTTGACGCACTATCAGCCAGCGCCAGAGTCGTGTGACACTGACTCGAGACAGCAGATATACGCACCAGAGACCTTAGTGACGTAGTTAGATACTGAGGTCTTTGGATGCACTGCGAGACGGGCTAATGTACTTGCAGTGTTGACGCACTATCAGCCAGCGCCAGAGCCGTGTGATACCGACTCGAGACAGCAGATACACGCACCAAAGACCTGAGTGACGTAGTTAGATACTGAGGTCTTTGGATGCACTGCGAGACCGGCTAATGTACTTGCAGTGTTGACGCACTATCAGCCAGCGCCAGAGTCGTGTGATACCGACTCGAGACAGCAGATACACGCACCAAAGACCTGAGTGACGTAGTTAGATACTGAGGTCTTTGGATGCACTGCGAGACCGGCTAATGTACTCGCAGTGTTGACGCACTATCAGCCAGCGCCAGAGTCGTGTGATACCGACTCGAGACAGCAGATACACGCACCAAAGACCTGAGTGACGTAGTTAGATACTGAGGTCTTTGGATGCACTGCGAGACCGGCTAATGTACTTGCAGTGTTGACGCACTATCAGCCAGCGCCAGAGTCGTGTGATACTGACTCGAGACAGCAGATACACGTACCAAAGACCTTAGTGACGTAGTTAGATACTGAGGTCTTTGGATGCACTGCGAGACCGGCTAATGTACTTGCAGTGTTGACGCACTGTTAGCCCGCACTGTCGTGTGATACCGACTCGAGACAGCAGATATACGCACCAAAGACCTCAGTGACGAAGTTAGATACTGAGGTCTTTGGATGCACTGCGAGACCGGCTAATGTACTTGCAGTGTTGACGCACTATCAGCCAGCGCCAGAGTCGTGTGATACTGACTCGAGACAGCAGATACACGCACCAAAGACCTTAGTGGCGAAGTTAGATACTGAGGTCTTTGGATGCACTGCGAGACCGGCCAATGTACTTGCAGTGTTGACGCACTATCAGCCAGCGCCAGAGTCGTGTGATACTGACTCGAGACAGCAGATACACGCACCAAAGACCTTAGTGACGTAGTTAGATACTGAGGTCTTTGGATGCACTGCGAGACCGGCTAATGTACTTGCAGTGTTGACGCACTATCAGCCAGCGCCAGAGTCGTGTGACACTGACTCGAGACAGCAGATACACGCACCAAAGACCTTAGTGACGTAGTTAGATACTGAGGTCTTTGTATGCACTGCGAGACCGGCTAATGTACTTGCAGTGTTGACGCACTATCAGCCAGCGCCAGAGTCGTGTGATACTGACTCGAGACAGCAAATACACGCACCAAAGACCTTAGTGACGTAGTTAGATACTGAGGTCTTTGGATGCACTGCAAGACCGGCTAATGTACTCGCAGTGTTGACGCACTATTAGCCAGCGCCAGAGTCGTGTGATACCGACTCGAGACAGCAGATATACGCACCAAAGACCTTAGTGACGTAGTTAGATACTGAGGTCTTTGTATGAACTGCGAGACCGGCTAATGTACTTGCAGTGTTGACGCACTATCAGCCAGCGCCAGAGTCGTGTGATACTGGCTCGAGACAGCAGATACACGCACCAAAGACCTTAGTGACGTGGTTAGATACTGAGGTCTTTGGATGCAATGCGAGACCGGCTAATGTACCTGCAGTGTTGACGCACTATCAGCCAGCGCCAGAGTCGTGTGATACTGACTCGAGACAGCAGATACACGCACCAAAGACCTTAGTGACGTAGCTAGATACTGAGGTCTCTGGATGCACAGCGAGACCGGCTAATGTACTTGCAGTGTTGACGCACTATCAGCCAGCGCCAGAGTCGTGTAATCCTGACTCGAGACAGCAGACACACGCACCAAAGACCTTAGTGACGTAGTTAGATACTGAGGTCTTTGGATGCACTGCGAGACCGGCTAATGTACTTGCAGTGTTGACGCACTATCAGCCAGCGCCAGAGTCGTGTGATACCGACTCGAGACAGCAGATATACGCACCAAAGACCTTAGTGACGTAGTTAGATACTGAGGTCTTTGTATGCACTGCGAGACCGGCTAATGTACTCGCAGTGTTGACGCACTATCAGCCAGCGCCAGAGTCGTGTGATACTGGCTCGAGACAGCAGATACACGCACCAAAGACCTTAGTGGCGTAGTTAGATACTGAGGTCTTTGGATGCACTGCGAGACCGGCTAATGTACTCGCAGTGTTGACGCACTATCAGCCAGCGCCAGAGTCGTGTGATACTGACTCGAGACAGCAGATACACGCACCAAAGACCTCAGTGACGTAGTTAGATACTGAGGTCTTTGGATGCACTGCGAGACCGAATAATGTACTTGCAGTGTTGACGCACTATCAGCCAGCGCCAGAGTCGTGTGATACTGACTCGAGACAGCAGATATACGTACCAAAGACCTTAGTGACGTAGTTAGATACTGAGGTCTTTGGATGCACTGCGAGACCGGCTGATGTACTTGCATTGTTAACGCACTATTAGCCAGCGCCAGAGTCGTGTGATACTGACTCGAGACAGCAGATACACGCACCAAAGACCTTAGTGACGTGGTTAGATACTGAGGTCTTTGGATGCACTGCGAGACCGGCTAATGTACTTGCATTGTTGACGCACTATCAGCCAGCGCCAGAGTCGTGTGATACTGACTCGAGACAGCAGATATACGCACCAAATACCTTAGTGACGTAGTTAGATACTGAGGTCTTTGGATGCACTGCGAGACCGGCTAATGTACTTGCAGTGTTGACGCACTATCAGCCAGCGCCAGAGTCGTGTGATACCGACTCGAGACAGCAGATACACGCACCAAAGACCTTAGTGACGTAGTTAGATACTGAGGTCTTTGGATGCACTGCGAGACCGGCTAATGTACTTGCAGTGTTGACGCACTATCAGCCAGCGCCAGATTCGTGTGATACCGACTCGAGACAGCAGATACACGCACCAAAGACCTTAGTGACGTAGTTAGATACTGAGGTCTTTGGATGCACTGCGAGACCGGCTAATGTACTTGCAGTGTTGACGCACTATCAGCCAGCGCCAGAGTCGTGTGAGACTGACTCGAGACAGCAGATATACGTACCAAAGACCTTAGTGACGTAGTTAGATACTGAGGTCTTTGGATGCACTGCGAGACCGGCTAATGTACTTGCAGTGTTGACGCACTATCAGCCAGCGCCAGAGTCGTGTGATACCGACTCGAGACAGCAGATACACGCACCAAAGACCTTAGTGACGTAGTTAGATACTGAGGTCTTTGGATGCACTGCGAGACCGGCTAATGTACTCGCAGTGTTGACGCATCATCAGCCAGCGCCAGAGTCGTGTGACACTGACTCGAGACAGCAGATATACGCACCAAAGACCTTAGTGACGTAGTTAGATACTGAGGTCTTTGGATGCACTGCGAGACCGGCTAATGTACTTGCAGTGTTGACGCACTATCAGCCAGCGCCAGAGTCGTGTGAGACTGACTCGAGACAGCAGATATACGTACCAAAGACCTTAGTGACGTAGTTAGATACTGAGGTCTTTGGATGCACTGCGAGACCGGCTAATGTACTTGCAGTGTTGACGCACTATCAGCCAGCGCCAGAGTCGTGTGATACTGACTCGAGACAGCAGATACACGCACCAAAGACCTTAGTGACGTAGTTAGATACTGAGGTCTTTGGATGCACTGCGAGACCGGCTAATGTACTCGCAGTGTTGACGCACTATCAGCCAGCGCCAGATTCGTGTGATACCGACTCGAGACAGCAGATACACGCACCAAAGACCTTAGTGACGTAGTTAGATACTGAGGTCTTTGTATGCACTGCGAGACCGGCTAATGTACTCGCAGTGTTGACGCACTATCAGCCAGCGCCAGAATCGTGTGATACCGACTCGAGACAGCAGATACACGCACCAAAGACCTTAGTGACGTAGTTAGATACTGAGGTCTTTGGATGCACTGCGAGACCGGCTAATGTACTTGCAGTGTTGACGCACTATCAGCCAGCGCCAGAGTCGTGTGAGACTGACTCGATACAGCAGATATACGTACCAAAGACCTTAGTGACGTAGTTAGATACTGAGGTCTTTGGATGCACTGCGAGACCGGCTAATGTACTTGCAGTGTTGACGCACTATCAGCCAGCGCCAGAGTCGTGTGATACTGACTCGAGACAGCAGATACACGCACCAAAGACCTTAGTGACGTAGTTAGATACTGAGGTCTTTGGATGCACTGCGAGACCGGCTAATGTACTTGCAGTGTTGACGCACTATCAGCCAGCGCCAGAGTCGTGTGAGACTGACTCGATACAGCAGATATACGTACCAAAGACCTTAGTGACGTAGTTAGATACTGAGGTCTTTGGATGCACTGCGAGACCGGCTAATGTACTTGCAGTGTTGACGCACTATCAGCCAGCGCCAGAGTCGTGTGATACCGACTCGAGACAGCAGATACACGCACCAAAGACCTTAGTGACGTAGTTAGATACTGAGGTCTTTGTATGCACTGCGAGACCGGCTAATGTACTCGCAGTGTTGACGCACTATCAGCCAGCGCCAGAGTCGTGTGAGACTGACTCGAGACAGCAGATATACGTACCAAAGACCTTAGTGACGTAGTTAGATACTGAGGTCTTTGGATGCACTGCGAGACCGGCTAATGTACTCGCAGTGTTGACGCACTATCAGCCAGCGCCAGAGTCGTGTGATACCGACTCGAGACAGCAGATATACGTACCAAAGACCTTAGTGACGTAGTTAGATACTGAGGTCTTTGGATGCACTGCGAGACCGGCTAATGTACTTGCGGTGTTGACGCACTATCAGCCAGCGCCAGAGTCGTGTGATACCGACTCGAGACAGCAGATACACGCACCAAAGACCTTAGTGACGTAGTTAGATACTGAGGTCTTTGTATGCACTGCGAGACCGGCTAATGTACTCGCAGTGTTGACGCACTATCAGCCAGCGCCAGAGTCGTGTGAGACTGACTCGAGACAGCAGATATACGTACCAAAGACCTTAGTGACGTAGTTAGATACTGAGGTCTTTGGATGCACTGCGAGACCGGCTAATGTACTCGCAGTGTTGACGCACTATCAGCCAGCGCCAGAGTCGTGTGATACTGACTCGAGACAGCAGATACACGCACCAAAGACCTTGGTGACGTAGTTAGATACTGAGGTATTTGGATGCACTGCGAGACCGGCTGATGTACTTGCAGTGTTGACGCACTATCAGCCAGCGCCAGAGTCGTGTGATACTGGCTCGAGACAGCAGATATAAGCACCAAAGACCTTAGTGACGTAGTTAGATACTGAGGTCTTTGGATGCACTGCGAGACCGGCTAATGTACTTGCAGTGTTGACGCACTATCAGCCAGCGCCAGAGTCGTGTGATACTGACTCGAGACAGCAGATACACGCACCAAAGACCTTAGTGACGTAGTTAGATACTGAGGTCTTTGGATGCACTGCGAGACCGGCTAATGTACTCGCAGTGTTGACGCACTATCAGCCAGCGCCAGAGTCGTGTGATACCGACTCGAGACAGCAGATACACGCACCAAGGACCTTAGTGACGTAGTTAGATACTGAGGTCTTTGGATGCACTGCGAGACCGGCTAATGTACTCGCAGTGTTGACGCATCATCAGCCAGCGCCAGAGTCGTGTGATACTGACTCGAGACAGCAGATACACGCACCAAAGACCTTAGTGACGTAGTTAGATACTGAGGTCTTTGGATGCACTGCGAGACCGGCTAATGTACTCGCAGTGTTGACGCATCATCAGCCAGCGCCAGAGTCGTGTGATACTGACTCGAGACAGCAGATACACGCACCAAAGACCTTAGTGACGTAGTTAGATACTGAGGTCTTTGGATGCACTGCGAGACCGGCTAATGTACTCGCAGTGTTGACGCACTATCAGCCAGCGCCAGAGTCGTGTGATCCTGGTTCGAGACAGCAGATACACGCACCAAAGACCTTGGTGACGTAGTTAGATACTGAGGTCTTTGGATGCACTGCGAGACCGGCTAATGTACTTGCAGTGTTGACGCACTATCAGCCAGCGCCAGAGTCGTGTGATACCGACTCGAGACAGCAGATACACGCACCAAAGACCTTAGTGACGTAGTTAGATACTGAGGTCTTTGGATGCACTGCGAGACCGGCTAATGTACTTGCAGTGTTGACGCACTATCAGCCAGCGCCAGAGTCGTGTGATACTGGCTCGAGACAGCAGATATAAGCACCAAAGACCTTAGTGACGTAGTTAGATACTGAGGTCTTTGGATGCACTGCGAGACCGGCTAATGTACTCGCAGTGTTGACGCACTATCAGCCAGCGCCAGAGTCGTGTGATACTGACTCGAGACAGCAGATATACGCACCAAAGACCTCAGTGTCGTAGTTAGATACTGAGGTCTTTGGATGCACTGCGAGACCGGCTAATGTACTTGCAGTGTTGACGCACTATCAGCCAGCGCCAGAGTCGTGTGATACCGACTCGAGACAGCAGATACACGCACCAAAGACCTTAGTGACGTAGTTAGATACTGAGGTATTTGGATGCACTGCGAGACCGGCTAATGTACTTGCAATGTTACCGCACTATCAGCCAGCGCCAGAGTCGTGTGATACCGACTCGAGACAGCAGATACACGCACCAAAGACCTTAGTGACGTAGTTAGATACTGAGGTCTTTGGATGCACTGCGAGACCGGCTAATGTACTTGCAGTGTTGACGCACTATCAGCCAGCGCCAGAGTCGTGTGATACTGACTCGAGACAGCAGATACACGCACCAAAGACCTTAGTGACGTAGTTAGATACTGAGGTCTTTGGATGCACTGCGAGACCGGCTAATGTACTTGCAGTGTTGACGCACTATCAGCCAGCGCCAGAGTCGTGTGACACTGACTCGAGACAGCAGATATACGCACCAAAGACCTTAGTGACGTAGTTAGATACTGAGGTCTTTGGATGCATTGCGAGACCGGCTAATGTACTTGCAATGTTACCGCATCATCAGCCAGCGCCAGAGTCGTGTGATACCGACTCGAGACAGCAGATACACGCACCAAAGACCTTAGTGGCGTAGTTAGATACTGAGGTCTTTGGATGCACTGCGAGACCGGCTAATGTACTTGCAGTGTTGACGCACTATCAGCCAGCGCCAGAGTCGTGTGATACCGACTCGAGACAGCAGATATACGCACCAAAGACCTTAGTGACGTAGTTAGATACTGAGGTCTTTGGATGCACTGCGAGACCGGCTAATGTACTTGCAGTGTTGACGCACTATCAGCCAGCGCCAGAGTCGTGTGATCCTGGTTCGAGACAGCAGATATACGTACCAAAGACCTTAGTGACGTAGTTAGATACTGAGGTCTTTGGATGCACTGCGAGACCGGCTAATGTACTCGCAGTGTTGACGCACTATCAGCCAGCGCCAGAGTCGTGTGATACTGACTCGAGACAGCAGATATACGCACCAAAGACCTCAGTGACGTAGTTAGATACTGAGGTCTTTGTATGCACTGCGAGACCGGCTAATGTACTCGCAGTGTTGACGCACTATCAGCCAGCGCCAGAGTCGTGTGATACCGACTCGAGACAGCAGATACACGCACCAAAGACCTTAGTGACGTAGTTAGATACTGAGGTCTTTGGATGCACTGCGAGACCGGCTAATGTACTTGCAGTGTTGACGCACTATCAGCCAGCGCCAGAGTCGTGTGAGACTGACTCGATACAGCAGATATACGTACCAAAGACCTTAGTGACGTAGTTAGATACTGAGGTCTTTGGATGCACTGCGAGACCGGCTAATGTACTTGCAGTGTTGACGCACTATCAGCCAGCGCCAGAGTCGTGTGATACTGACTCGAGACAGCAGATACACGCACCAAAGACCTTAGTGACGTAGTTAGATACTGAGGTCTTTGGATGCACTGCGAGACCGGCTAATGTACTTGCAGTGTTGACGCACTATCAGCCAGCGCCAGAGTCGTGTGAGACTGACTCGATACAGCAGATATACGTACCAAAGACCTTAGTGACGTAGTTAGATACTGAGGTCTTTGGATGCACTGCGAGACCGGCTAATGTACTTGCAGTGTTGACGCACTATCAGCCAGCGCCAGAGTCGTGTGATACCGACTCGAGACAGCAGATACACGCACCAAAGACCTTAGTGACGTAGTTAGATACTGAGGTCTTTGTATGCACTGCGAGACCGGCTAATGTACTCGCAGTGTTGACGCACTATCAGCCAGCGCCAGAGTCGTGTGAGACTGACTCGAGACAGCAGATATATGTACCAAAGACCTTAGTGACGTAGTTAGATACTGAGGTCTTTGGATGCACTGCGAGACCGGCTAATGTACTCGCAGTGTTGACGCACTATCAGCCAGCGCCAGAGTCGTGTGATACCGACTCGAGACAGCAGATATACGTACCAAAGACCTTAGTGACGTAGTTAGATACTGAGGTCTTTGGATGCACTGCGAGACCGGCTAATGTACTTGCAGTGTTGACGCACTATCAGCCAGCGCCAGAGTCGTGTGATACCGACTCGAGACAGCAGATACACGCACCAAAGACCTTAGTGACGTAGTTAGATACTGAGGTCTTTGTATGCACTGCGAGACCGGCTAATGTACTCGCAGTGTTGACGCACTATCAGCCAGCGCCAGAGTCGTGTGATACTGACTCGAGACAGCAGATACACGCACCAAAGACCTTGGTGACGTAGTTAGATACTGAGGTATTTGGATGCACTGCGAGACCGGCTGATGTACTTGCAGTGTTGACGCACTATCAGCCAGCGCCAGAGTCGTGTGATACTGGCTCGAGACAGCAGATATAAGCACCAAAGACCTTAGTGACGTAGTTAGATACTGAGGTCTTTGGATGCACTGCGAGACCGGCTAATGTACTTGCAGTGTTGACGCACTATCAGCCAGCGCCAGAGTCGTGTGATACTGACTCGAGACAGCAGATACACGCACCAAAGACCTTAGTGACGTAGTTAGATACTGAGGTCTTTGGATGCACTGCGAGACCGGCTAATGTACTTGCAGTGTTGACGCACTATCAGCCAGCGCCAGAGTCGTGTGATACCGACTCGAGACAGCAGATACACGCACCAAGGACCTTAGTGACGTAGTTAGATACTGAGGTCTTTGGATGCACTGCGAGACCGGCTAATGTACTCGCAGTGTTGACGCATCATCAGCCAGCGCCAGAGTCGTGTGATACTGACTCGAGACAGCAGATACACGCACCAAAGACCTTAGTGACGTAGTTAGATACTGAGGTCTTTGGATGCACTGCGAGACCGGCTAATGTACTCGCAGTGTTGACGCACTATCAGCCAGCGCCAGAGTCGTGTGATACTGACTCGAGACAGCAGATATACGTACCAAAGACCTTAGTGACGTAGTTAGATACTGAGGTCTTTGGATGCACTGCGAGACCGGCTAATGTACTCGCAGTGTTGACGCACTATCAGCCAGCGCCAGAGTCGTGTGATACTGACTCGAGACAGCAGATATACGCACCAAAGACCTTAGTGACGTAGTTAGATACTGAGGTCTTTGGATGCACTGCGAGACCGGCTAATGTACTTGCAGTGTTGACGCACTATCAGCCAGCGCCAGAGTCGTGTGATACCGACTCGAGACAGCAGATACACGCACCAAAGACCTTAGTGACGTAGTTAGATACTGAGGTATTTGGATGCACTGCGAGACCGGCTAATGTACTTGCAGTGTTGACGCACTATCAGCCAGCGCCAGAGTCGTGTGATACTGACTCGAGACAGCAGATACACGCACCAAAGACCTTAGTGACGTAGTTAGATACTGAGGTCTTTGGATGCACTGCGAGACCGGCTAATGTACTTGCAATGTTACCGCACTATCAGCCAGCGCCAGAGTCGTGTGATACCGACTCGAGACAGCAGATACACGCACCAAAGACCTTAGTGACGTAGTTAGATACTGAGGTCTTTGGATGCACTGCGAGACCGGCTAATGTACTTGCAGTGTTGACGCACTATCAGCCAGCGCCAGAGTCGTGTGATACCGACTCGAGACAGCAGATACACGCACCAAAGACCTTAGTGACGTAGTTAGATACTGAGGTCTTTGGATGCACCGCGAGACCGGCTAATGTACTTGCAGTGTTGACGCACTATCAGCCAGCGCCAGAGTCGTGTGATACTGACTCGAGATAGCAGATATACGCACCAAAGACCTTAGTGACGTAGTTAGATACTGAGGTCTTTGGATGCACTGCGAGACCGGCTAATGTACTCGCAGTGTTGACGCACTATCAGCCAGCGCCAGAGTCGTGTGATCCTGGTTCGAGACAGCAGATATACGTACCAAAGACCTTAGTGACGAAGTTAGATACTGAGGTCTTTGGATGCACTGCGAGACCGGCTGATGTACTCGCAGTGTTGACGCACTATCAGCCAGCGCCAGAGTCGTGTGATACTGGCTCGAGACAGCAGATATAAGCACCAAAGACCTTAGTGACGTAGTTAGATACTGAGGTCTTTGGATGCACTGCGAGACCGGCTAATGTACTTGCAGTGTTGACGCACTATCAGCCAGCGCCAGAGTCGTGTGATACTGACTCGAGACAGCAGATATACGCACCAAAGACCTTAGTGACGTAGTTAGATACTGAGGTCTTTGGATGCACTGCGAGACCGGCTAATGTACTTGCAGTGTTGACGCACTATCAGCCAGCGCCAGAGTCGTGTGATACTGACTCGAGACAGCAGATATACGCACCAAAGACCTTAGTGACGTAGTTAGATACTGAGGTCTTTGGATGCACTGCGAGACCGGCTAATGTACTTGCAGTGTTGACGCACTATCAGCCAGCGCCAGAGTCGTGTGATACCGACTCGAGACAGCAGATACACGCACCAAAGACCTTAGTGACGAAGTTAGATACTGAGGTCTTTGGATGCACTGCGAGACCGGCTAATGTACTTGCAGTGTTGACGCACTATCAGCCAGCGCCAGAGTCGTGTGATACCGACTCGAGACAGCAGATATACGCACCAAAGACCTTAGTGACGTAGTTAGATACTGAGGTCTTTGGATGCACTGCGAGACCGGCTAATGTACTTGCAGTGTTGACGCACTATCAGCCAGCGCCAGAGTCGTGTGATACTGACTCGAGACAGCAGATACACGTACCAAAGACCTTAGTGACGTAGTTAGATACTGAGGTCTTTGGATGCACTGCGAGACCGGCTAATGTACTTGCAGTGTTGACGCACTATTAGCCAGCGCCAGAGTCGTGTGACACTGACTCGAGACAGCAGATATAAGCACCAAAGACCTTAGTGACGTAGTTAGATACTGAGGTCTTTGGATGCACTGCGAGACCGGCTAATGTACTTGCAGTGTTGACGCACTATCAGCCAGCGCCAGAGTCGTGTGATACTGACTCGAGACAGCAGATACACGCACCAAAAACCTTAGTGACGTAGTTAGATACTGAGGTCTTTGGATGCACTGCGAGACCGGCTAATGTACTTGCAGTGTTGACGCACTATCAGCCAGCGCCAGAGTCGTGTGATACTGACTCTAGACAGCAGATATAAGCACCAAAGACCTTGGTGACGTAGTTAGATACTGAGGTCTTTGGATGCACTGCGAGACCGGCTAATGTACTCGCAGTGTTGACGCACTATCAGCCAGCGCCAGAGTCGTGTGACACTGACTCTAGACAGCAGATATACGTACCAAAGACCTTAGTGACGAAGCTAGGTACTGAGGTCTTTGGATGCACTGCGAGACCGGCTAATGTACTTGCAGTGTTGACGCACTATTAGCCAGCGCCAGAGTCGTGTGACACTGACTCGAGACAGCAGATATAAGCACCAAAGACCTTAGTGACGTAGTTAGATACTGAGGTCTTTGGATGCACTGCGAGACCGGCTAATGTACTTGCAGTGTTGACGCACTATCAGCCAGCGCCAGAGTCGTGTGATACTGACTCTAGACAGCAGATACACGTACCAAAGACCTTAGTGACGTATTTAGATACTGAGGTCTTTGGATGCACTGCGAGACCGGCTAATGTACTTGCAGTGTTGACGCACTATCAGCCAGCGCCAGAGTCGTGTGATACTGACTCGAGACAGCAGATACACGCACCAAAGACCTTAGTGACGTAGTTAGATACTGAGGTCTTTGGATGCACTGCGAGACCGGCTAATGTACTTGCAGTGTTGACGCACTATCAGCCAGCGCCAGAGTCGTGTGATACTGACTCTAGACAGCAGATACACGTACCAAAGACCTTAGTGACGTAGTTAGATACTGAGGTCTTTGGATGCACTGCGAGACCGGCTAATGTACTTGCAGTGTTGACGCACTATCAGCCAGCGCCAGAGTCGTGTGATACTGACTCTAGACAGCAGATACACGTACCAAAGACCTTAGTGACGTAGTTAGATACTGAGGTCTTTGGATGCACTGCGAGACCGGCTAATGTACTTGCAGTGTTGACGCACTATCAGCCAGCGCCAGAGTCGTGTGATACTGACTCGAGACAGCAGATATACGTACCAAAGACCTTAGTGACGTAGTTAGATACTGAGGTCTTTGGATGCACTGCGAGACCGGCTAATGTACTTGCAGTGTTGACGCACTATCAGCCAGCGCCAGAGTCGTGTGATCCTGGTTCGAGACAGCAGATACACGCACCAAAGACCTTGGTGACGTAGTTAGATACTGAGGTCTTTGGATGCACTGCGAGACCTGCTAATGTACTTGCAGTGTTGACGCACTATCAGCCAGCGCCAGAGTCGTGTGATACTGACTCGAGACAGCAGATACACGCACCAAAGACCTTAGTGACGTAGTTAGATACTGAGGTCTTTGGATGCACTGCGAGACCGGCTAATGTACTTGCAGTGTTGACGCACTATCAGCCAGCGCCAGAGTCGTGTGATCCTGACTCGAGACAGCAGATACACGCACCAAAGACCTTAGTGACGTAGTTAGATACTGAGGTCTTTGGATGCACTGCGAGACCGGCTAATGTACTTGCAGTGTTGACGCACTATCAGCCAGCGCCAGAGTCGTGTGATACCGACTCGAGACAGCAGATACACGCACCAAAGACCTTAGTGACGTAGTTAGATACTGAGGTCTTTGGATGCACTGCGAGACCGGCTAATGTACTCGCAGTGTTGACGCACTATCAGCCAGCGCCAGAGTCGTGTGATACCGACTCGAGACAGCAGATACACGCACCAAAGACCTTAGTGACGAAGTTAGATACTGAGGTCTTTGGATGCACTGCGAGACCGGCTAATGTACTTGCAGTGTTGACGCACTATCAGCCAGCGCCAGAGTCGTGTGATCCTGGTTCGAGACAGCAGATACACGCACCAAAGACCTCAGTGACGTAGTTAGATACTGAGGTCTTTGGATGCACTGCGAGACCGGCTAATGTACTCGCAGTGTTGACGCACTATCAGCCAGCGCCAGAGTCGTGTGATACTGACTCGAGACAGCAGATATACGTACCAAAGACCTTAGTGACGTAGTTAGATACTGAGGTCTTTGGATGCACTGCGAGACCGGCTAATGTACTTGCAGTGTTGACGCACTATCAGCCAGCGCCAGAGTCGTGTGACACTGACTCGAGACAGCAGATATAAGCACCAAAGACCTTAGTGACGTAGTTAGATACTGAGGTCTTTGGATGCACTGCGAGACCGGCTAATGTACTTGCAGTGTTGACGCACTATCAGCCAGCGCCAGAGTCGTGTGATACCGACTCGAGACAGCAGATACACGCACCAAAGACCTTAGTGACGTAGTTAGATACTGAGGTATTTGGATGCACTGCGAGACCGGCTAATGTACTTGCAGTGTTGACGCACTATCAGCCAGCGCCAGAGTCGTGTGATACTGACTCGAGACAGCAGATACACGCACCAAAGACCTTAGTGACGTAGTTAGATACTGAGGTCTTTGGATGCACTGCGAGACCGGCTAATGTACTTGCAATGTTACCGCACTATCAGCCAGCGCCAGAGTCGTGTGATACCGACTCGAGACAGCAGATACACGCACCAAAGACCTTAGTGACGTAGTTAGATACTGAGGTCTTTGGATGCACTGCGAGACCGGCTAATGTACTTGCAGTGTTGACGCACTATCAGCCAGCGCCAGAGTCGTGTGATCCTGGCTCGAGACAGCAGATATACGTACCAAAGACCTTAGTGACGTAGTTAGATACTGAGGTCTTTGGATGCACTGCGAGACCGGCTAATGTACTCGCAGTGTTGACGCACTATCAGCAAGCGCCAGAGTCGTGTGATACTGACTCGAGACAGCAGATATACGCACCAAAGACCTCAGTGACGTAGTTAGATACTGAGGTCTTTGGATGCACTGCGAGACCGGCTAATGTACTTGCAGTGTTGACGCACTATCAGCCAGCGCCAGAGTCGTGTGATCCTGGCTCGAGACAGCAGATATACGTACCAAAGACCTTAGTGACGTAGTTAGATACTGAGGTCTTTGGATGCACTGCGAGACCGGCTAATGTACTTGCAGTGTTGACGCACTATCAGCCAGCGCCAGAGTCGTGTGATACTGACTCGAGACAGCAGATATAAGCACCAAAGACCTTAGTGACGTAGTTAGATACTGAGGTCTTTGGATGCACTGCAAGACCGGCTAATGTTCTTGCAGTGTTGACGCACTATCAGCCAGCGCCAGAGTCGTGTGATACTGACTCGAGACAGCAGATATACGTACCAAAGACCTTAGTGGCGTAGTTAGATACTGAGGTCTTTGGATGCACTGCGAGACCGGCTAATGTACTCGCAGTGTTGACGCACTATCAGCCAGCGCCAGAGTCGTGTGACACTGACTCGAGATAGCAGATATACGCACCAAAGACCTTGGTGACGTAGTTAGATACTGAGGTCTTTGGATGCACTGCGAGACCGGCTAATGTACTTGCAGTGTTGACGCACTATCAGCCAGCGCCAGAGTCGTGTGATACTGACTCGAGATAGCAGATATACGCACCAAAGACCTTAGTGACGTAGTTAGATACTGAGGTCTTTGGATGCACTGCGAGACCGGCTAATGTACTCGCAGTGTTGACGCACTATCAGCCAGCGCCAGAGTCGTGTGATCCTGGTTCGAGACAGCAGATATACGTACCAAAGACCTTAGTGACGAAGTTAGATACTGAGGTCTTTGGATGCACTGCGAGACCGGCTGATGTACTCGCAGTGTTGACGCACTATCAGCCAGCGCCAGAGTCGTGTGATACTGGCTCGAGACAGCAGATATAAGCACCAAAGACCTTAGTGACGTAGTTAGATACTGAGGTCTTTGGATGCACTGCGAGACCGGCTAATGTACTTGCAGTGTTGACGCACTATCAGCCAGCGCCAGAGTCGTGTGATACTGACTCGAGACAGCAGATATACGCACCAAAGACCTTAGTGACGTAGTTAGATACTGAGGTCTTTGGATGCACTGCGAGACCGGCTAATGTACTTGCAGTGTTGACGCACTATCAGCCAGCGCCAGAGTCGTGTGATACTGACTCGAGACAGCAGATATACGCACCAAAGACCTTAGTGACGTAGTTAGATACTGAGGTCTTTGGATGCACTGCGAGACCGGCTAATGTACTTGCAGTGTTGACGCACTATCAGCCAGCGCCAGAGTCGTGTGATACCGACTCGAGACAGCAGATACACGCACCAAAGACCTTAGTGACGAAGTTAGATACTGAGGTCTTTGGATGCACTGCGAGACCGGCTAATGTACTTGCAGTGTTGACGCACTATCAGCCAGCGCCAGAGTCGTGTGATACCGACTCGAGACAGCAGATATACGCACCAAAGACCTTAGTGACGTAGTTAGATACTGAGGTCTTTGGATGCACTGCGAGACCGGCTAATGTACTTGCAGTGTTGACGCACTATCAGCCAGCGCCAGAGTCGTGTGATACTGACTCGAGACAGCAGATACACGTACCAAAGACCTTAGTGACGTAGTTAGATACTGAGGTCTTTGGATGCACTGCGAGACCGGCTAATGTACTTGCAGTGTTGACGCACTATTAGCCAGCGCCAGAGTCGTGTGACACTGACTCGAGACAGCAGATATAAGCACCAAAGACCTTAGTGACGTAGTTAGATACTGAGGTCTTTGGATGCACTGCGAGACCGGCTAATGTACTTGCAGTGTTGACGCACTATCAGCCAGCGCCAGAGTCGTGTGATACTGACTCGAGACAGCAGATACACGCACCAAAAACCTTAGTGACGTAGTTAGATACTGAGGTCTTTGGATGCACTGCGAGACCGGCTAATGTACTTGCAGTGTTGACGCACTATCAGCCAGCGCCAGAGTCGTGTGATACTGACTCTAGACAGCAGATATAAGCACCAAAGACCTTGGTGACGTAGTTAGATACTGAGGTCTTTGGATGCACTGCGAGACCGGCTAATGTACTCGCAGTGTTGACGCACTATCAGCCAGCGCCAGAGTCGTGTGACACTGACTCTAGACAGCAGATATACGTACCAAAGACCTTAGTGACGAAGCTAGGTACTGAGGTCTTTGGATGCACTGCGAGACCGGCTAATGTACTTGCAGTGTTGACGCACTATTAGCCAGCGCCAGAGTCGTGTGACACTGACTCGAGACAGCAGATATAAGCACCAAAGACCTTAGTGACGTAGTTAGATACTGAGGTCTTTGGATGCACTGCGAGACCGGCTAATGTACTTGCAGTGTTGACGCACTATCAGCCAGCGCCAGAGTCGTGTGATACTGACTCTAGACAGCAGATACACGTACCAAAGACCTTAGTGACGTATTTAGATACTGAGGTCTTTGGATGCACTGCGAGACCGGCTAATGTACTTGCAGTGTTGACGCACTATCAGCCAGCGCCAGAGTCGTGTGATACTGACTCGAGACAGCAGATACACGCACCAAAGACCTTAGTGACGTAGTTAGATACTGAGGTCTTTGGATGCACTGCGAGACCGGCTAATGTACTTGCAGTGTTGACGCACTATCAGCCAGCGCCAGAGTCGTGTGATACTGACTCTAGACAGCAGATACACGTACCAAAGACCTTAGTGACGTAGTTAGATACTGAGGTCTTTGGATGCACTGCGAGACCGGCTAATGTACTTGCAGTGTTGACGCACTATCAGCCAGCGCCAGAGTCGTGTGATACTGACTCTAGACAGCAGATACACGTACCAAAGACCTTAGTGACGTAGTTAGATACTGAGGTCTTTGGATGCACTGCGAGACCGGCTAATGTACTTGCATTGTTGACGCACTATCAGCCAGCGCCAGAGTCGTGTGATACTGACTCGAGACAGCAGATATACGTACCAAAGACCTTAGTGACGTAGTTAGATACTGAGGTCTTTGGATGCACTGCGAGACCGGCTAATGTACTTGCAGTGTTGACGCACTATCAGCCAGCGCCAGAGTCGTGTGATCCTGGTTCGAGACAGCAGATACACGCACCAAAGACCTTGGTGACGTAGTTAGATACTGAGGTCTTTGGATGCACTGCGAGACCTGCTAATGTACTTGCAGTGTTGACGCACTATCAGCCAGCGCCAGAGTCGTGTGATACTGACTCGAGACAGCAGATACACGCACCAAAGACCTTAGTGACGTAGTTAGATACTGAGGTCTTTGGATGCACTGCGAGACCGGCTAATGTACTTGCAGTGTTGACGCACTATCAGCCAGCGCCAGAGTCGTGTGATCCTGACTCGAGACAGCAGATACACGCACCAAAGACCTTAGTGACGTAGTTAGATACTGAGGTCTTTGGATGCACTGCGAGACCGGCTAATGTACTTGCAGTGTTGACGCACTATCAGCCAGCGCCAGAGTCGTGTGATACCGACTCGAGACAGCAGATACACGCACCAAAGACCTTAGTGACGTAGTTAGATACTGAGGTCTTTGGATGCACTGCGAGACCGGCTAATGTACTCGCAGTGTTGACGCACTATCAGCCAGCGCCAGAGTCGTGTGATACCGACTCGAGACAGCAGATACACGCACCAAAGACCTTAGTGACGAAGTTAGATACTGAGGTCTTTGGATGCACTGCGAGACCGGCTAATGTACTTGCAGTGTTGACGCACTATCAGCCAGCGCCAGAGTCGTGTGATCCTGGTTCGAGACAGCAGATACACGCACCAAAGACCTCAGTGACGTAGTTAGATACTGAGGTCTTTGGATGCACTGCGAGACCGGCTAATGTACTCGCAGTGTTGACGCACTATCAGCCAGCGCCAGAGTCGTGTGATACTGACTCGAGACAGCAGATATACGTACCAAAGACCTTAGTGACGTAGTTAGATACTGAGGTCTTTGGATGCACTGCGAGACCGGCTAATGTACTTGCAGTGTTGACGCACTATCAGCCAGCGCCAGAGTCGTGTGACACTGACTCGAGACAGCAGATATAAGCACCAAAGACCTTAGTGACGTAGTTAGATACTGAGGTCTTTGGATGCACTGCGAGACCGGCTAATGTACTTGCAGTGTTGACGCACTATCAGCCAGCGCCAGAGTCGTGTGATACCGACTCGAGACAGCAGATACACGCACCAAAGACCTTAGTGACGTAGTTAGATACTGAGGTATTTGGATGCACTGCGAGACCGGCTAATGTACTTGCAGTGTTGACGCACTATCAGCCAGCGCCAGAGTCGTGTGATACTGACTCGAGACAGCAGATACACGCAACAAAGACCTTAGTGACGTAGTTAGATACTGAGGTCTTTGGATGCACTGCGAGACCGGCTAATGTACTTGCAATGTTACCGCACTATCAGCCAGCGCCAGAGTCGTGTGATACCGACTCGAGACAGCAGATACACGCACCAAAGACCTTAGTGACGTAGTTAGATACTGAGGTCTTTGGATGCACTGCGAGACCGGCTAATGTACTTGCAGTGTTGACGCACTATCAGCCAGCGCCAGAGTCGTGTGATCCTGGCTCGAGACAGCAGATATACGTACCAAAGACCTTAGTGACGTAGTTAGATACTGAGGTCTTTGGATGCACTGCGAGACCGGCTAATGTACTCGCAGTGTTGACGCACTATCAGCAAGCGCCAGAGTCGTGTGATACTGACTCGAGACAGCAGATATACGCACCAAAGACCTCAGTGACGTAGTTAGATACTGAGGTCTTTGGATGCACTGCGAGACCGGCTAATGTACTTGCAGTGTTGACGCACTATCAGCCAGCGCCAGAGTCGTGTGATCCTGGCTCGAGACAGCAGATATACGTACCAAAGACCTTAGTGACGTAGTTAGATACTGAGGTCTTTGGATGCACTGCGAGACCGGCTAATGTACTTGCAGTGTTGACGCACTATCAGCCAGCGCCAGAGTCGTGTGATACTGACTCGAGACAGCAGATATAAGCACCAAAGACCTTAGTGACGTAGTTAGATACTGAGGTCTTTGGATGCACTGCAAGACCGGCTAATGTACTTGCAGTGTTGACGCACTATCAGCCAGCGCCAGAGTCGTGTGATACTGACTCGAGACAGCAGATATACGTACCAAAGACCTTAGTGGCGTAGTTAGATACTGAGGTCTTTGGATGCACTGCGAGACCGGCTAATGTACTCGCAGTGTTGACGCACTATCAGCCAGCGCCAGAGTCGTGTGACACTGACTCGAGATAGCAGATATACGCACCAAAGACCTTGGTGACGTAGTTAGATACTGAGGTCTTTGGATGCACTGCGAGACCGGCTAATGTACTTGCAGTGTTGACGCACTATCAGCCAGCGCCAGAGTCGTGTGATACTGACTCGAGACAGCAGATACACGTACCAAAGACATTAGTGACGTATTTAGATACTGAGGTCTTTGGATGCACTGCGAGACCGGCTAATGTACTCGCAGTGTTGACGCACTATCAGCCAGCGCCAGAGTCGTGTGATACTGACTCGAGACAGCAGATACACGCACCAAAGACCTTGGTGACGAAGTTAGATACTGAGGTCTTTGGATGCACTGTGAGACCGGCCAATGTACTCGCAGTGTTGACGCACTATCAGCCAGCGCCAGAGTCGTGTGATACTGACTCGAGACAGCAGATACACGCACCAAAGACCTTAGTGACGTAGTTAGATACTGAGGTCTTTGGATGCACTGCGAGACCGGCTAATGTACTCGCAGTGTTGACGCACTATCAGCCAGCGCCAGAGTCGTGTGATACTGACTCGAGACAGCAGATACACGCACCAAAGACCTTAGTGACGTAGTTAGATACTGAGTTCTTTGGATGCACTGCGAGACCGGCTAATGTACTCGCAGTGTTGACGCACTATCAGCCAGCGCCAGAGTCGTGTGACACTGACTCGAGACAGCAGATACACGCACCAAAGACCTTAGTGACGTAGTTAGATACTGAGGTCTTTGGATGCACTGTGAGACCGGCCAATGTACTCGCAGTGTTGACGCACTATCAGCCAGCGCCAGAGTCGTGTGATACCGACTCGAGACAGCAGATATACGTACCAAAGACCTTAGTGACGTAGTTAGATACTGAGGTCTTTGGATGCACTGCGAGACCGGCTAATGTACTTGCAGTGTTAACGCACTATCAGCCAGCGCCAGAGTCGTGTGATACTGACTCGAGACAGCAGATACACGCACCAAAGACCTTAGTGACGTAGTTAGATACTGAGGTCTTTGGATGCACTGCGAGACCGGCTAATGTACTTGCAGTGTTGACGCACTATCAGCCAGCGCCAGAGTCGTGTGATACCGACTCGAGACAGCAGATATACGCACCGAAGACCTGAGTGACGTAGTTAGATACTGAGGTCTTTGGATGCACTGCGAGACCGGCTAATGTACTTGCAGTGTTGACGCACTATCAGCCAGCGCCAGAGTCGTGTGATACCGACTCGAGACAGCAGATACACGCACCAAATACCTTAGTGACGTAGTTAGATACTGAGGTCTTTGGATGCACTGCGAGACCGGCTAATGTACTTGCAGTGTTGACGCACTATCAGCCAGCGCCAGAGTCGTGTGATACCGACTCGAGACAGCAGATACACGCACCAAAGACCTTGGTGACGTAGTTAGATACTGAGGTCTTTGGATGCACTGCGAGACCGGCTAATGTACTCGCAGTGTTGACGCACTATCAGCCAGCGCCAGAGTCGTGTGACACTGGCTCGAGACAGCAGATACACGTACCAAAGACCTTAGTGACGTAGTTAGATACTGAGGTCTTTGGATGCACTGCGAGACCGGCTGATGTACTTGCAGTGTTGACGCAATATCAGCCAGCGCCAGAGTCGTGTGATACTGACTCGAGACAGCAGATACACGCACCAAAGACCTTAGTGACGTAGTTAGATACTGAGGTCTTTGGATGCACTGCGAGACCGGCTGATGTACTCGCAGTGTTGACGCACTATCAGCCAGCGCCAGAGTCGTATGATACTGACTCGAGACAGCAGATACACGCACCAAAGACCTTAGTGACGTAGTTAGATACTGAGGTCTTTGGATGCACTGCGAGACCGGCTAATGTACTTGCAGTGTTGACGCACTATCAGCCAGCGCCAGAGTCGTGTGATACCGACTCGAGACAGCAGATACACGCACCAAAGACCTTGGTGACGTAGTTAGATACTGAGGTCTTTGGATGCACTGCGAGACCGGCTAATGTACTTGCAGTGTTAACGCACTATCAGCCAGCGCCAGAGTCGTGTGATACTGACTCGAGACAGCAGATACACGTACCAAAGACCTTAGTGACGTAGTTAGATACTGAGGTCTTTGGATGCACTGCGAGACCGGCTAATGTACTTGCAGTGTTAACGCACTATCAGCCAGCGCCAGAGTCGTGTGATACTGACTCGAGACAGCAGATACACGCACCAAAGACCTTAGTGACGTAGTTAGATACTGAGGTCTTTGGATGCACTGCGAGACCGGCTAATGTACTTGCAGTGTTGACGCACTATCAGCCAGCGCCAGAGTCGTGTGATACTGACTCGAGACAGCAGATATACGCACCAAAGACCTTAGTGACGTAGTTAGATACTGAGGTCTTTGGATGCACTGCGAGACCGGCTGATGTACTCGCAGTGTTGACGCACTATCAGCCAGCGCCAGAGTCGTATGATACTGACTCGAGACAGCAGATACACGCACCAAAGACCTTAGTGACGTAGTTAGATACTGAGGTCTTTGGATGCACTGCGAGACCGGCTAATGTACTTGCAGTGTTGACGCACTATCAGCCAGCGCCAGAGTCGTGTGATACCGACTCGAGACAGCAGATACACGCACCAAAGACCTTGGTGACGTAGTTAGATACTGAGGTCTTTGGATGCACTGCGAGACCGGCTAATGTACTTGCAGTGTTGACGCATCATCAGCCAGCGCCAGAGTCGTGTGATACTGACTCGAGACAGCAGATACACGCACCAAAGACCTTAGTGACGTAGTTAGATACTGAGGTCTTTGGATGCACTGCGAGACCGGCTAATGTACTCGCAGTGTTGACGCACTATCAGCCAGCGCCAGAGTCGTGTGATACTGACTCGAGACAGCAGATACACGCACCAAAGACCTTAGTGACGTAGTTAGATACTGAGGTCTTTGGATGCACTGCGAGACCGGCTAATGTACTTGCAGTGTTGACGCACTATCAGCCAGCGCCAGAGTCGTGTGATACTGACTCGAGACAGCAGATACACGCACCCAAGACCTTGGTGACGTAGTTAGATACTGAGGTCTTTGGATGCACTGCGAGACCGGCTAATGTACTCGCAGTGTTGACGCATCATCAGCCAGCGCCAGAGTCGTGTGATACTGACTCGAGACAGCAGATACACGCACCAAAGACCTTAGTGACGTAGTTAGATACTGAGGTCTTTGGATGCACTGCGAGACCGGCTAATGTACTCGCAGTGTTGACGCACTATCAGCCAGCGCCAGAGTCGTGTGATACTGACTCGAGACAGCAGATACACGCACCAAAGACCTTAGTGACGTAGTTAGATACTGAGGTCTTTGGATGCACTGCGAGACCGGCTAATGTACTCGCAGTGTTGACGCACTATCAGCCAGCGCCAGAGTCGTGTGACACTGGCTCGAGACAGCAGATACACGTACCAAAGACCTTAGTGACGTAGTTAGATACTGAGGTCTTTGGATGCTCTGCGAGACCGGCTAATGTACTTGCAGTGTTGACGCACTATCAGCCAGCGCCAGAGTCGTGTGATACCGACTCGAGACAGCAGATACACGCACCAAAGACCTTAGTGACGTAGTTAGATACTGAGGTCTTTGGATGCACTGCGAGACCGGCTAATGTACTTGCAGTGTTGACGCACTATCAGCCAGCGCCAGAGTCGTGTGATACCGACTCGAGACAGCAGATACACGCACCAGAGACCTTAGTGACGTAGTTGGATACTGAGGTCTTTGGATGCACTGCGAGACCCGCTAATGTACTTGCAGTGTTGACGCACTATCAGCCAGCGCCAGAGTCGTGTGACACTGACTCGAGACAGCAGATACACGTACCAAAGACCTTAGTGACGTAGTTAGATACTGAGGTCTTTGGATGCACTGCGAGACCGGCTAATGTACTTGCAGTGTTGACGCACTATCAGCCAGCGCCAGAGTCGTGTGATAATGACTAGAGACAGCAGATATACGCACCAAAGACCTTAGTGACGTAGTTAGATACTGAGGTCTTTGGATGCACTGCGAGACCGGCTAATGTACTTGCAGTGTTGACGCACTATCAGCCAGCGCCAGAGTCGTGTGATACTGACTCGAGACAGCAGATATACGCACCAAAGACCTTGGTGACGTAGTTAGATACTGAGGTCTTTGGATGCACTGCGAGACCGGCTAATGTACTTGCAGTGTTGACGCACTATCAGCCAGCGCCAGAGTCGTGTGATACTGACTCGAGACAGCAGATATACGCACCAAAGACCTTAGTGACGTAGTTAGATACTGAGGTCTTTGGATGCACTGCGAGACCGGCTGATGTACTCGCAGTGTTGACGCACTATCAGCCAGCGCCAGAGTCGTATGATACTGACTCGAGACAGCAGATACACGCACCAAAGACCTTAGTGACGTAGTTAGATACTGAGGTCTTTGGATGCACTGCGAGACCGGCTAATGTACTTGCAGTGTTGACGCACTATCAGCCAGCGCCAGAGTCGTGTGATACCGACTCGAGACAGCAGATACACGCACCAAAGACCTTGGTGACGTAGTTAGATACTGAGGTCTTTGGATGCACTGCGAGACCGGCTAATGTACTTGCAGTGTTAACGCACTATCAGCCAGCGCCAGAGTCGTGTGATACTGACTCGAGACAGCAGATACACGTACCAAAGACCTTAGTGACGTAGTTAGATACTGAGGTCTTTGGATGCACTGCGAGACCGGCTAATGTACTTGCAGTGTTAACGCACTATCAGCCAGCGCCAGAGTCGTGTGATACTGACTCGAGACAGCAGATACACGCACCAAAGACCTTAGTGACGTAGTTAGATACTGAGGTCTTTGGATGCACTGCGAGACCGGCTAATGTACTTGCAGTGTTGACGCACTATCAGCCAGCGCCAGAGTCGTGTGATACTGACTCGAGACAGCAGATATACGCACCAAAGACCTTAGTGACGTAGTTAGATACTGAGGTCTTTGGATGCACTGCGAGACCGGCTGATGTACTCGCAGTGTTGACGCACTATCAGCCAGCGCCAGAGTCGTATGATACTGACTCGAGACAGCAGATACACGCACCAAAGACCTTAGTGACGTAGTTAGATACTGAGGTCTTTGGATGCACTGCGAGACCGGCTAATGTACTTGCAGTGTTGACGCACTATCAGCCAGCGCCAGAGTCGTGTGATACCGACTCGAGACAGCAGATACACGCACCAAAGACCTTGGTGACGTAGTTAGATACTGAGGTCTTTGGATGCACTGCGAGACCGGCTAATGTACTTGCAGTGTTGACGCATCATCAGCCAGCGCCAGAGTCGTGTGATACTGACTCGAGACAGCAGATACACGCACCAAAGACCTTAGTGACGTAGTTAGATACTGAGGTCTTTGGATGCACTGCGAGACCGGCTAATGTACTCGCAGTGTTGACGCACTATCAGCCAGCGCCAGAGTCGTGTGATACTGACTCGAGACAGCAGATACACGCACCAAAGACCTTAGTGACGTAGTTAGATACTGAGGTCTTTGGATGCACTGCGAGACCGGCTAATGTACTTGCAGTGTTGACGCACTATCAGCCAGCGCCAGAGTCGTGTGATACTGACTCGAGACAGCAGATACACGCACCCAAGACCTTGGTGACGTAGTTAGATACTGAGGTCTTTGGATGCACTGCGAGACCGGCTAATGTACTCGCAGTGTTGACGCATCATCAGCCAGCGCCAGAGTCGTGTGATACTGACTCGAGACAGCAGATACACGCACCAAAGACCTTAGTGACGTAGTTAGATACTGAGGTCTTTGGATGCACTGCGAGACCGGCTAATGTACTCGCAGTGTTGACGCACTATCAGCCAGCGCCAGAGTCGTGTGATACTGACTCGAGACAGCAGATACACGCACCAAAGACCTTAGTGACGTAGTTAGATACTGAGGTCTTTGGATGCACTGCGAGACCGGCTAATGTACTCGCATTGTTGACGCACTATCAGCCAGCGCCAGAGTCGTGTGACACTGGCTCGAGACAGCAGATACACGTACCAAAGACCTTAGTGACGTAGTTAGATACTGAGGTCTTTGGATGCTCTGCGAGACCGGCTAATGTACTTGCAGTGTTGACGCACTATCAGCCAGCGCCAGAGTCGTGTGATACCGACTCGAGACAGCAGATACACGCACCAGAGACCTTAGTGACGTAGTTGGATACTGAGGTCTTTGGATGCACTGCGAGACCCGCTAATGTACTTGCAGTGTTGACGCACTATCAGCCAGCGCCAGAGTCGTGTGATACCGACTCGAGACAGCGGATACACGCACCAAAGACCTTAGTGACGTAGTTAGATACTGAGGTCTTTGGATGCACTGCGAGACCGGCTAATGTACTTGCAGTGTTGACGCACTGTTAGCCCGCACTGTCGTGTGATACCGACTCGAGACAGCAGATACACGTACCAAAGACCTTAGTGACGTAGTTAGATACTGAGGTCTTTGGATGCACTGCGAGACCGGCTAATGTACTTGCAGTGTTGACGCACTATCAGCCAGCGCCAGAGTCGTGTGATACTGACTCGAGACAGCAGATACACGCACCAAAGACCTTAGTGACGTAGTTAGATACTGAGGTCTCTGGATGCACTGCGAGACCGGCTGATGTACTTGCAGTGTTGACGCACTATCAGCCAGCGCCAGAGTCGTGTGACACTGGCTCGAGACAGCAGATATACGTACCAAAGACCTTAGTGACGTAGTTAGATACTGAGGTCTTTGGATGCACTGCGAGACCGGCTAATGTACTTGCAGTGTTGACGCACTATCAGCCAGCGCCAGAGTCGTGTGACACTGACTCGAGACAGCAGATACACGTACCAAAGACCTTAGTGACGTAGTTAGATACTGAGGTCTTTGGATGCACTGCGAGACCGGCTAATGTACTTGCAGTGTTGACGCACTATCAGCCAGCGCCAGAGTCGTGTGATACTGACTAGAGACAGCAGATATACGCACCAAAGACCTTAGTGACGTAGTTAGATACTGAGGTCTTTGGATGCACTGCGAGACCGGCTAATGTACTTGCAGTGTTGACGCACTATCAGCCAGCGCCAGAGTCGTGTGATACTGACTCGAGACAGCAGATATACGCACCAAAGACCTTGGTGACGTAGTTAGATACTGAGGTCTTTGGATGCAATGCGAGACCGGCTAATGTACTTGCAGTGTTGACGCACTATCAGCCAGCGCCAGAGTCGTGTGATACTGACTCGAGACAGCAGATATACGCACCAAAGACCTTAGTGACGTAGTTAGATACTGAGGTCTTTGGATGCACTGCGAGACCGGCTGATGTACTCGCAGTGTTGACGCACTATCAGCCAGCGCCAGAGTCGTATGATACTGACTCGAGACAGCAGATACACGCACCAAAGACCTTAGTGACGTAGTTAGATACTGAGGTCTTTGGATGCACTGCGAGACCGGCTAATGTACTTGCAGTGTTGACGCACTATCAGCCAGCGCCAGAGTCGTGTGATACCGACTCGAGACAGCAGATACACGCACCAAAGACCTTGGTGACGTAGTTAGATACTGAGGTCTTTGGATGCACTGCGAGACCGGCTAATGTACTTGCAGTGTTAACGCACTATCAGCCAGCGCCAGAGTCGTGTGATACTGACTCGAGACAGCAGATACACGTACCAAAGACCTTAGTGACGTAGTTAGATACTGAGGTCTTTGGATGCACTGCGAGACCGGCTAATGTACTTGCAGTGTTAACGCACTATCAGCCAGCGCCAGAGTCGTGTGATACTGACTCGAGACAGCAGATACACGCACCAAAGACCTTAGTGACGTAGTTAGATACTGAGGTCTTTGGATGCACTGCGAGACCGGCTAATGTACTTGCAGTGTTGACGCACTATCAGCCAGCGCCAGAGTCGTGTGATACTGACTCGAGACAGCAGATATACGCACCAAAGACCTTAGTGACGTAGTTAGATACTGAGGTCTTTGGATGCACTGCGAGACCTGCTGATGTACTCGCAGTGTTGACGCACTATCAGCCAGCGCCAGAGTCGTATGATACTGACTCGAGACAGCAGATACACGCACCAAAGACCTTAGTGACGTAGTTAGATACTGAGGTCTTTGGATGCACTGCGAGACCGGCTAATGTACTTGCAGTGTTGACGCACTATCAGCCAGCGCCAGAGTCGTGTGATACCGACTCGAGACAGCAGATACACGCACCAAAGACCTTGGTGACGTAGTTAGATACTGAGGTCTTTGGATGCACTGCGAGACCGGCTAATGTACTTGCAGTGTTGACGCATCATCAGCCAGCGCCAGAGTCGTGTGATACTGACTCGAGACAGCAGATACACGCACCAAAGACCTTAGTGACGTAGTTAGATACTGAGGTCTTTGGATGCACTGCGAGACCGGCTAATGTACTCGCAGTGTTGACGCACTATCAGCCAGCGCCAGAGTCGTGTGATACTGACTCGAGACAGCAGATACACGCACCAAAGACCTTAGTGACGTAGTTAGATACTGAGGTCTTTGGATGCACTGCGAGACCGGCTAATGTACTTGCAGTGTTGACGCACTATCAGCCAGCGCCAGAGTCGTGTGATACTGACTCGAGACAGCAGATACACGCACCCAAGACCTTGGTGACGTAGTTAGATACTGAGGTCTTTGGATGCACTGCGAGACCGGCTAATGTACTCGCAGTGTTGACGCATCATCAGCCAGCGCCTGAGTCGTGTGATACTGACTCGAGACAGCAGATACACGCACCAAAGACCTTAGTGACGTAGTTAGATACTGAGGTCTTTGGATGCACTGCGAGACCGGCTAATGTACTCGCAGTGTTGACGCACTATCAGCCAGCGCCAGAGTCGTGTGATACTGACTCGAGACAGCAGATACACGCACCAAAGACCTTAGTGACGTAGTTAGATACTGAGGTCTTTGGATGCACTGCGATACCGGCTAATGTACTCGCAGTGTTGACGCACTATCAGCCAGCGCCAGAGTCGTGTGACACTGGCTCGAGACAGCAGATACACGTACCAAAGACCTTAGTGACGTAGTTAGATACTGAGGTCTTTGGATGCTCTGCGAGACCGGCTAATGTACTTGCAGTGTTGACGCACTATCAGCCAGCGCCAGAGTCGTGTGATACCGACTCGAGACAGCAGATACACGCACCAGAGACCTTAGTGACGTAGTTGGATACTGAGGTCTTTGGATGCACTGCGAGACCCGCTAATGTACTTGCAGTGTTGACGCACTATCAGCCAGCGCCAGAGTCGTGTGACACTGACTCGAGACAGCAGATACACGTACCAAAGACCTTAGTGACGTAGTTAGATACTGAGGTCTTTGGATGCACTGCGAGACCGGCTAATGTACTTGCAGTGTTGACGCACTATCAGCCAGCGCCAGAGTCGTGTGATACTGACTAGAGACAGCAGATATACGCACCAAAGACCTTAGTGACGTAGTTAGATACTGAGGTCTTTGGATGCACTGCGAGACCGGCTAATGTACTTGCAGTGTTGACGCACTATCAGCCAGCGCCAGAGTCGTGTGATACTGACTCGAGACAGCAGATATACGCACCAAAGACCTTGGTGACGTAGTTAGATACTGAGGTCTTTGGATGCACTGCGAGACCGGCTAATGTACTCGCAGTGTTGACGCACTATCAGCCAGCGCCAGAGTCGTGTGATCCTGGCTCGAGACAGCAGATATACGTACCAAAGACCTTAGTGACGTAGTTGGATACTGAGGTCTTTGGATGCACTGCGAGACCGGCTAATGTACTCGCAGTGTTGACGCACTATCAGCCAGCGCCAGAGTCGTGTGATACTGACTAGAGACAGCAGATATACGCACCAAAGACCTTAGTGACGTAGTTAGATACTGAGGTCTTTGGATGCACTGCGAGACCGGCTTATGTACTTGCAGTGTTGACGCACCATCAGCCAGCGCCAGAGTCGTGTGATACTGACTCGAGACAGCAGATATACGCACCAAAGACCTTGGTGACGTAGTTAGATACTGAGGTCTTTGGATGCACTGCGAGACCGGCTAATGTACTTGCAGTGTTGACGCACTATCAGCCAGCGCCAGAGTCGTGTGATACCGACTCGAGACAGCAGATACACGCACCAAAGACCTTGGTGACGTAGTTAGATACTGAGGTCTTTGGATGCACTGCGAGACCGGCTAATGTACTTGCAGTGTTGACGCACTATCAGCCAGCGCCAGAGTCGTGTGATACCGACTCGAGACAGCAGATACACGCACCAAAGACCTTGGTGACGTAGTTAGATACTGAGGTCTTTGGATGCACTGCGAGACCGGCTAATGTACTCGCAGTGTAGACGCACTATCAGCCAGCGCCAGAGTCGTGTGATACCGACTCGAGACAGCAGATATACGCACCAAAGACCTTAGTGACGTAGTTAGATACTGAGGTCTTTGGATGCACTGCGAGACCGGCTAATGTACTCGCAGTGTTGACGCACTATCAGCCAGCGCCAGAGTCATGTGATACTGACTAGAGACAGCAGATATACGCACCAAAGACCTTGGTGACGTAGTTAGATACTGAGGTCTTTGGATGCACTGCGAGACCGGCTAATGTACTTGCAGTGTTGACGCACTATCAGCCAGCGTCAGAGTCGTGTGATACCGACTCGAGACAGCAGATACACGTACCAAAGACCTTAGTGACGAAGTTAGATACTGAGGTCTTTGGATGCACTGCGAGACCGGCTAATGTACTTGCAGTGTTGACGCACTATCAGCCAGCGCCAGAGTCGTGTGATACCGACTCGAGACAGCAGATACACGTACCAAAGACCTTAGTGACGTAGTTAGATACTGAGGTCTTTGGATGCACTGCGAGACCGGCTAATGTACTTGCAGTGTTGACGCACTATCAGCCAGCGCCAGAGTCGTGTGATACCGACTCGAGACAGCAGATACACGCACCAAAGACCTTAGTGACGTAGTTAGATACTGAGGTCTTTGGATGCACTGCCAGACCGGCTAATGTACTTGCAGTGTTGACGAACTATCAGCCAGCGCCAGAGTCGTGTGATACCGACTCGAGACAGCAGATACACGTACCAAAGACCTTAGTGGCGTAGTTAGATACTGAGGTCTTTGGATGCACTGCGAGACCGGCTAATGTACTTGCAGTGTTGACGCACTATCAGCCAGCGCCAGAGTCGTGTGATACTGACTCGAGACAGCAGGTACACGCACCAAAGACCTTAGTGACGTAGTTAGATACTGAGGTCTTTGGATGCACTGCGAGACCGGCTAATGTACTTGCAGTGTTGACGCACTATCAGCCAGCGCCAGAGTCGTGTGATACTGACTCGAGACAGCAGATATACGTACCAAAGACCTTAGTGACGTAGTTAGATACTGAGGTCTTTGGATGCACTGCGAGACCGGCTAATGTACTTGCAGTGTTGACGCACCATTAGCCAGCGCCAAAGTCGTGTGATACTGACTCGAGACAGCAGATATACGCACCAAAGACCTTGGTGACGTAGTTAGATACTGAGGTCTTTGGATGCACTGCGAGACCGGCTAATGTACTTGCAGTGTTGACGCACTATCAGCCAGCGCCAGAGTCGTGTGATACCGACTCGAGACAGCAGATACACGCACCAAAGACCTTGGTGACGTAGTTAGATACTGAGGTCTTTGGATGCACTGCGAGACCGGCTAATGTACTTGCAGTGTTGACGCACCATCAGCCAGCGCCAGAGTCGTGTGATACCGACTCGAGACAGCAGATACACGCACCAAAGACCTTGGTGACGTAGTTAGATACTGAGGTCTTTGGATGCACTGCGAGACCGGCTAATGTACTCGCAGTGTTGACGCACTATCAGCCAGCGCCAGAGTCGTGTGATACCGATTCGAGACAGCAGATATACGCACCAAAGACCTTAGTGACGTAGTTAGATACTGAGGTCTTTGGATGCACTGCGAGACCGGCTAATGTACTCGCAGTGTTGACGCACTATCAGCCAGCGCCAGAGTCATGTGATACTGACTAGAGACAGCAGATATACGCACCAAAGACCTTGGTGACGTAGTTAGATACTGAGGTCTTTGGATGCACTGCGAGACCGGCTAATGTACTTGCAGTGTTGACGCACTATCAGCCAGCGCCAGAGTCGTGTGATACCGACTCGAGACAGCAGATACACGTACCAAAGACCTTAGTGACGTAGTTAGATACTGAGGTCTTTGGATGCACTGCGAGACCGGCTAATGTACTCGCAGTGTTGACGCACTATCAGCCAGCGCCAGAGTCGTGTGACACTGGTTCGAGACAGCAGATACACGTACCAAAGACCTTAGTGACGTAGTTAGATACTGAGGTCTTTGGATGCACTGCGAGACCGGCTAATGTACTCGCAGTGTTGACGCACTATCAGCCAGCGCCAGAGTCGTGTGATACTGACTCGAGACAGCAGATATACGTACCAAAGACCTTAGTGACGTAGTTAGATACTGAGGTCTTTGGATGCACTGCGAGACCGGCTAATGTACTTGCAGTGTTGACGAACTATCAGCCAGCGCCAGAGTCGTGTGATACCGACTCGAGACAGCAGATATACGTACCAAAGACCTTAGTGACGTAGTTAGATACTGAGGTCTTTGGATGCACTGCGAGACCGGCTGATGTACTTGCAGTGTTGACGCACTATCAGCCAGCGCCAGAGTCGTGTGATACCGACTCGAGACAGCAGATACACGTACCAAAGACCTTAGTGACGTAGTTAGATACTGAGGTCTTTGGATGCACTGCGAGACCGGCTGATGTACTCGCAGTGTTGACGCACTATCAGCCAGCGCCAGAGTCGTGTGAAACTGACTCGAGACAGCAGATATACGTACCAAAGACCTTAGTGACGTAGTTAGATACTGAGGTCTTTGGATGCACTGCGAGACCGGCTAATGTACTTGCAGTGTTGAGATACTATCAGCCAGCGCCAGAGTCGTGTGATACCGACTCGAGATAGCAGATACACGCACCAAAGACCTTAGTGACGTAGTTAGATACTGAGGTTCTTGGATGCACTGCGAGACCGGCTAATGTACTCGCAGTGTTGACGCACTATCAGCCAGCGCCAGAGTCGTGTGACACTGACTCGAGACAGCAGATACACGCACCAAAGACCTTAGTGACGTAGTTAGATACTGAGGTCTTTGGATGCACTGCGAGACCGGCTAATGTACTTGCAGTGTTGACGCACTATTAGCCAGCGCCAGAGTCGTGTGATACTGACTCGAGACAGCAGATACACGCACCAAAGACCTTAGTGACGTAGTTAGATACTGAGATCTTTGGATGCACTGCGAGACCGGCTAATGTACTTGCAGTGTTGACGCACTATCAGCCAGCGCCAGAGTCGTGTGATACCGACTCGAGATAGCAGATATACGTACCAAAGACCTTAGTGACGTAGTTAGATACTGAGGTCTTTGGATGCACTGCGAGACCGGCTAATGTACTTGCAGTGTTGAAGCACTATCAGCCAGCGCCAGAGTCGTGTGACACTGGCTCGAGACAGCAGATACACGCACCAAAGACCTTAGTGACGTAGTTAGATACTGAGGTCTTTGGATGCACTGCGAGACCGGCTAATGTACTTGCAGTGTTGACGCACTATCAGCCAGCGCCAGAGTCGTGTGATACTGACTCGAGACAGCAGATACACGCACCAAAGACCTTAGTGACGTAGTTAGATACTGAGGTCTTTGGATGCACTGCGAGACCGGCTAATGTACTTGCAGTGTTGACGCACTATCAGCCAGCGCCAGAGTCGTGTGAGACTGACTCGAGACAGCAGATACACGCACCGAAGACCTTAGTGACGTAGTTAGATACTGAGGTCTTTGGATGCACTGCGAGACCGGCTAATGTACTCGCAATGTTGACGCACTATCAGCCAGCGCCAGAGTCGTGTGATACTGACTCTAGACAGCAGATATAAGCACCAAAGACCTTAGTGACGTAGTTAGATACTGAGGTCTTTGGATGCACTGCGAGACCGGCTAATGTACTTGCAGTGTTGACGCACCATCAGCCAGCGCCAGAGTCGTGTGATACTGACTCGAGACAGCAGATATACGTACCAAAGACCTTAGTGACGTAGTTAGATACTGAGGTCTTTGGATGCACTGCGAGACCGGCTAATGTACTTGCAGTGTTGACGCACTATCAGCCAGCGCCAGAGTCGTGTGATACCGACTCGAGATAGCAGATATACGTACCAAAGACCTTAGTGACGTAGTTAGATACTGAGGTCTTTGGATGCACTGCGAGACCGGCTAATGTACTCGCAGTGTTGACGCACTATCAGCCAGCGCCAGAGTCGTGTGATACTGACTCGAGACAGCAGATACACGCACCAAGGACCTTAGTGACGTAGTTAGATACTGAGGTCTTTGGATGCACTGCGAGACCGGCTAATGTACTTGCAGTGTTGACGCACTATCAGCCAGCGCCAGAGTCGTGTGACACTGGCTCGAAACAGCAGATACACGCACCAAAGACCTTAGTGACGTAGTTAGATACTGAGGTCCTTGGATGCACTGCGAGACCGGCTAATGTACTTGCAGTGTTGACGCACTATCAGCCAGCGCCAGAGTCGTGTGATCCTGACTCGAGACAGCAGATACACGCACCAAAGACCTTGGTGACGTAGTTAGATACTGAGGTCTTTGGATGCACTGCGAGACCGGCTAATGTACTCGCAGTGTTGACGCACTATCAGCCAGCGCCAGAGTCGTGTGATACTGACTCGAGACAGCAGATACACGCACCAAGGACCTTAGTGACGTAGTTAGATACTGAGGTCTTTGGATGCACTGCGAGACCGGCTAATGTACTTGCAGTGTTGACGCACTATCAGCCAGCGCCAGAGTCGTGTGATACCGACTCGAGATAGCAGATATACGTACCAAAGACCTTAGTGACGTAGTTAGATACTGAGGTCTTTGGATGCACTGCGAGACCGGCTAATGTACTCGCAGTGTTGACGCACTATCAGCCAGCGCCAGAGTCGTGTGATACTGACTCGAGACAGCAGATACACGCACCAAGGACCTTAGTGACGTAGTTAGATACTGAGGTCTTTGGATGCACTGCGAGACCGGCTAATGTACTCGCAGTGTTGACGCACTATCAGCCAGCGCCAGAGTCGTGTGATACTGACTCGAGACAGCAGATACACGCACCAAGGACCTTAGTGACGTAGTTAGATACTGAGGTCTTTGGATGCACTGCGAGACCGGCTAATGTACTTGCAGTGTTGACGCACTATCAGCCAGCGCCAGAGTCGTGTGATACCGACTCGAGATAGCAGATATACGTACCAAAGACCTTGGTGACGTAGTTAGATACTGAGGTCTTTGGATGCACTGCGAGACCGGCTAATGTACTTGCAGTGTTGACGCACTATCAGCCAGCGCCAGAGTCGTGTGATACTGACTCGAGACAGCAGATACACGTACCAAAGACCTTAGTGACGTAGTTAGATACTGAGGTCTTTGGATGCACTGCGAGACCGGCTAATGTACTTGCAATGTTGACGCACTATCAGCCAGCGCCAGAGTCGTGTGATACTGACTCGAGACAGCAGATATACGCACCAAAGACCTTAGTGACGTAGTTAGATACTGAGGTCTTTGGATGCACTGCGAGACCGGCTAATGTACTTGCAGTGTTGACGCACTATCAGCCAGCGCCAGAGTCGTGTGATACTGACTCGAGACAGCAGATACACGTACCAAAGACCTTAGTGACGTAGTTAGATACTGAGGTCTTTGGATGCACTGCGAGACCGGCTAATGTACTCGCAGTGTTGACGCACTATCAGCCAGCGCCAGAGTCGTGTGATACTGACTCGAGACAGCAGATATACGCACCAAAGACCTTAGTGACGTAGTTAGATACTGAGGTCTTTGGATGCACTGCGAGACCGGCTAATGTACTCGCAGTGTTGACGCACTATCAGCCAGCGCCAGAGTCGTGTGACACTGGCTCGAGACAGCAGATACACGCACCAAAGACCTTAGTGACGTAGTTAGATACTGAGGTCTTTGGATGCACTGCGAGACCGGCTAATGTACTTTCAGTGTTGACGCACTATCAGCCAGCGCCAGAGTCGTGTGACACTGGCTCGAGACAGCAGATACACGCACCAAAGACCTTAGTGACGTAGTTAGATACTGAGGTCTTTGGATGCACTGCGAGACCGGCTAATGTACTTGCAGTGTTGACGCACTATCAGCCAGCGCCAGAGTCGTGTGATACTGACTCTAGACAGCAGATACACGCACCAAAGACCTTAGTGACGTGGTTAGATACTGAGGTCTTTGGATGCACTGCGAGACCGGCTAATGTACTTGCAGTGTTGACGCACTATCAGCCAGCGCCAGAGTCGTGTGATACTGACTTGAGACAGCAGATACACGCACCAAAGACCTTAGTGACGTAGTTAGATACTGAGGTCTCTGGATGCACTGCGAGACCGGCTAATGTACTTGCAGTGTTGACGCACTATCAGCCAGCGCCAGAGTCGTGTGATCCTGACTCGAGACAGCAGATACACGCACCAAAGACCTTGGTGACGTAGTTAGATACTGAGATCTTTGGATGCACTGCGAGACCGGCTAATGTACTTGCAGTGTTGACGCACTATCAGCCAGCGCCAGAGTCGTGTGATACCGACTCGAGATAGCAGATATACGTACCAAAGACCTTAGTGACGTAGTTAGATACTGAGGTCTTTGGATGCACTGCGAGACCGGCTAATGTACTCGCAGTGTTGACGCACTATCAGCCAGCGCCAGAGTCGTGTGATACTGACTCGAGATAGCAGATATACGTACCAAAGACCTTGGTGACGTAGTTAGATACTGAGGTCTTTGGATGCACTGCGAGACCGGCTAATGTACTCGCAGTGTTGACGCACTATCAGCCAGCGCCAGAGTCGTGTGATACTGACTCGAGACAGCAGATACACGCACCAAAGACCTTGGTGACGTAGTTAGATACTGAGGTCTTTGGATGCACTGCGAGACCGGCTAATGTACTTGCAGTGTTGACGCACTATCAGCCAGCGCCAGAGTCGTGTGATACCGACTCGAGACAGCAGATATAAGCACCAAAGACCTTAGTGACGTAGTTAGATACTGAGGTCTTTGGATGCACTGCGAGACCGGCTGATGTACTTGCAGTGTTGACGCACTATCAGCCAGCGCCAGAGTCGTGTGATACCGACTCGAGACAGCAGATACACGCACCAAAGACCTTAGTGACGTAGTTAGATACTGAGGTCTTTGGATGCACTGCGAGACCGGCTAATGTACTTGCAGTGTTGACGCACTATCAGCCAGCGCCAGAGTCGTGTGATACCGACTCGAGATAGCAGATATACGTACCAAAGACCTTAGTGACGTAGTTAGATACTGAGGTCTTTGGATGCACTGCGAGACCGGCTAATGTACTCGCAGTGTTGACGCACTATCAGCCAGCGCCAGAGTCGTGTGATACTGACTCGAGATAGCAGATATACGTACCAAAGACCTTGGTGACGTAGTTAGATACTGAGGTCTTTGGATGCACTGCAAGACCGGCTAATGTACTTGCAGTGTTGACGCACTATCAGCCAGCGCCAGAGTCGTGTGATACCGACTCGAGACAGCAGATACACGTACCAAAGACCTTAGTGACGTAGTTAGATACTGAGGTCTTTGGATGCACTGCGAGACCGGCTAATGTACTCGCAGTGTTGACGCACTATCAGCCAGCGCCAGAGTCGTGTGATACCGACTCGAGACAGCAGACACACGCACCAAAGACCTTAGTGACGTAGTTAGATACTGAGGTCTTTGGATGCACTGCGAGACCGGCAAATGTACTTGCAGTGTTGAGATACTGGACAGAGTGACTATTAGTCGGACCCAAGATGCATTGAGGGTTGCGTTGGTTTGCCGGTTGAAGATGGTGACTTCACTAATTCATAAACACGTTCCATTTCCCAAGTACTTTTCAGAGAGATATTGATGACTGCTCTATCTAGTGTTGTTTTGAAGAAACGGTCAATAGGCTGTCCAACTTGATGACTGTAGTTATTAGCTGAGCCAACGTCGTTGAGTGAGGTTAGCTCATTTCATCACCACTTATCTACGCACGGTCAATTCAATTCTCTAAACGTGGCTCGTGAATTGTGACATATTTTCAACATGGAAGGGATAGGAAGTGAGGACACCATCTCCAACCGGCAAACCGACGCAACCCTGAATGCATTTTGGATTAGTTATCCCATGTTGTTTTGGGTTGGTTTGGGTCAGGTTGTCTATGAGTGCATGGTTTACCCACGTGGTGTAGCTCCAACTGGCAGTGTGGAGTTGTTGTAACCATGGTTACTCATGTTATTCGCCTGCACCGACTCTCTGTTGGAGACTGACTGTAACTGGTAATGTCAGATCTTAGAAGATAGATCAAGTTATTTAGTAACAAAATAATCATCTTCAAGGCGGCAGTGCCCAGTTCGTGTAATGCAAACAGTTTACACCAGGGTAGTTATACAGATCACGAAACTCGGATCATGCAAGATGAGGAATTAACAAATTCTTCTGAAAATGCAGCCAATATTTGTAAAGAAGAAAGGAATTCAAAATTTAGATTGCATGATAACAAAAGTCAAAAAATCACCTGTATAATACAGTGACACTCAATTTTTGTGTGATCAATTTTCACCTCACAGCGTACGGTAACATACAAATAACACGTAACATATTAAGAATGTTAGTTATGGATGGACAATATTTTTTAAGATAATTCTCTGAATGATGTGAAGCAGTTCAACTATACAATATAGTCATCCATACAGTCACTGCGATCGTTTATATGTGATGTTGACACTGGAATTGTTACGCTGTAAGGTTGGATTTCGCTCGACACCATATAAAGACAGAGACAACATTCTCAATTCCATCCTTATGCTATTATATCATCCAACTGGTTTTCCGTTTTAACCGCGGTTATAAACCAAGTGCATCAAGTTTCAAATGTATGTAACGTAGACTATTATGTGACTTATATATTATGTAATGTGCGTTCCTTTATCCTATTCTCTCTTCTCCTTACCTCGCTCCGACTCACGGTACACTGGCGAGCACATAAACTGCTCGGTCGAGCAGGTTCATCTCACTGACGGTGTATGCCATGAAACTAGGATGTGCGTTAATACGTACTTTGATTAGAGTATGGGAAATGATTGAATTATAATTATGTTCAGATTTTGTTTAGATTCCAGTTTAGAGTTCTTCATTTTTCAGCTTATCACAGCAACTTCCACGATGTGTTAAATGAGCTATGTTATATTCATATATATATATATATATATATATATATATATATATATATATATATATATATATATATATATATATATATATATATTTGAATATATATATATATATATATATATATATATATATATAAATATATATATATATATATATATATATATATATATATATATATATACATGAATATATATATATATATATATATATATATATATATATATATATATATATATATATATATATATATATATATATTCCAGTTAGTATCATGATGAACTTACCATTAGCTGTTTATGGAAAGAGGTGATCATTGCCCAAGAAACTTGGTTCAATGTGGAAGGTATCAACATTCGTGTGTTTTGTTCACTCCTAATACCAATGCTGGTAATGTCTGGATATATTTCACAGAAACGGTTTCTACTTAAAATGTGTTCCGGACTCTCGGAAACTGAAAGACTTCTATCTGCGGCGGAAAGTTATGGTCACCAACAGCGCAGTCCTGGTGTTGAAGTTCATTGGTTTCGAATAATCGAAATGGGGTGGTAAGATCGCCCTTGTGGTGCCCCGTCCAAACGATCTTACTTTCCATCCATAGCCTTAATTGGAGAACATAATTTTGTATCAAGTTTCGATGTTATTTTGAAGAAAAATGTGATATCCAACCATTTCCTCATGGTGGTAAGATCGCCCTTGTGGTGCCCAATTCAATCGATCCTGATCTCTCATCATTTGCCTCGATCCAGGATGGCATTTTGTGAGGTTGTCGATATTGTTGAGAGAAAAATCAGTTTCAAATGAACTGAGAGAAAAGGAGTTTGGAGAAGAAGTGAAGAGAGAGAAAAGAGAAGGAAGAAAGCGAGGAAGAGAAATGTTTCTCTCCCCAATATAGATAATGGAATTATTCACTTGCCCAGAGATTATTGCCTTAATTATTCTCGGTTGGATGATTTACTCTGAAATTAACCATTTGTTGTAGTCTTGAGATCACCCATGTTTCCGTGTTGTATCCCGACTGAACGATCCTACTTTTCATCCCCAGTCTCAGTTGCTCGATTCTGACTCAATGTTCTGAATCTTGTATCTTATTTCATTCCTCATTGACACACAAAAAGATTAATAAATACACACACGTTCTTCAAAGGTCTACAAAACCTTGAAGGCTTATTTGTTAGATATAAGGTTGAAAGCTGAATTAAAAATTCACAAACAACTTCTGGTGAATAATGAAAAAAAAATCGGAGTACTCTAATACGTTTTCACAACAGACAATTGAGATGAAAATGAGAGAGAAATAAATGAAATATTATTAATAATACTTCATTCTCACCTGCCATACATTTCACACTGTCAAATCAAGATAATGACCAATTGATACCTCATTATCATTTTCATCATCGTTAAAAGTGAAGCAGTTATTCCGTATCGTGTTTCGTTGTTGATGATAGTGAATTACAGAACAGTCGGATGGATCGTTTTGCATGTCCTCGAGTGTACTGCGCATCGCTCGCGATAAACGAACACTAACTCACTCCACTCCAAGGAACTCGAACAAGAAGATATGTATATATACTCACGAGGATATTTTCCATTTGTCGAAATGGAATTTCTTCACTGTTTTTTTTTTCTTTTTGTTGATTGTCAAAGAACTCGTAGAAATATTTCTTGTCAATTGGTATATGTAATTTAATTTTTATCGAATTTCCATATTTCCCGGCACTGCGCTCGAGCGTTCGACTATCGGAGGATGTTATTGATAGGTTATGTAAACGGAACCGGATGTAGTCGTAGTATTGTTACGAGCAAGACAGATAAAAGAGTTGCAAGAAGTTCCAAGTGCAATGAATCGTCGAATATGCTCCACTTCTTACGTATTCACATATCTTATTGCTGCATTTATCTGAACTATTGATAGCATTCACGCGAAATGCAGATGGGAGGTTCATGTACAGTGGCGCGAGTGTGAGCAAATATTCACATTCTGTTCAAAGCGATACGAATCTCCTGTATTATTTCTGTATGTTACCGGATCATATACATATATATATATATATATATATATATATATATATATATATATATATATATATATATATATATATATATATATATATATATATATATATATATATATATATATATACATATATATATATATATATATATATATATATATATATATATATATATATATATATATATATATATACATTGGCGTCGGAGCCGTGAGGGCAGATGGGGCATTGCTCCCCAACTTTTGGCCCAGGGGGGGCAAGGAGGGGCAAGAAAAAAGTATGGCAAGCCTCAATTTGAGTCTTATATATAAAAAATTTGATGTTGAACCCACTAGTGAACACACAATGGAATGTCATCACTTGTTATTATGAATTGCATCAGAATACACTCTACTTCTCACGTCCTCCTTTTTTTTACGATGATGATTCAATTATTAGATTCTAAAAGTGCTCATGAATCGCAAAAATTCCTTGAAAAGTGACCATAATTGAAAGAAATCATTGCTGGGAAATTTGCTGTGAGAAATCGCAGAAATAACTTCGAAAATGTCCATAATGATCGTACTGTTGAGAATAACTCTGGTAATGTTCATGGTGATTCAATCATTGGATTGCAAAACTGCTCGTCAGTATCAAGAATCACTTGAAAATGACATGGGCCAATTTCAAAAAATTTCCTGCGGGGCTTTGCTGGGAGAAATCGCAAGAGTATAACTTCGAAGATGTCCATGATGATGCAATTATATATGACTCCAAAACCACTTCTGAATCGCAAAAATCACTTGAAAAATGACCATATTTTCAAAAATTACCTGCGGGGCTCTGCTGTGAAACTTCTTCCCCCCCACCCCAGATCACCTTTTCGCGCGCGGCGGGTGTCCAGCTGGACGGTCATTTCATTCATCTAACCTGTGTGTGCCCCCCAATACACAAATCATAACGACGTCCCTGCTTAAAACTATACAATATCAAATTGAATTATATGCCAAATTTCATCAACACTTTTGCTCAGTTTGAAGTTTGAAGTGCGTCCAAAATAAAAATTTTGTTTCAACAGGTATGGTAGAATCTCTTGTTCGATTACATTCATCTAATTATTTTTTCTGAAACCACGAATTTATTCATAAACAAATATTTTTCACAGAGATTTCATTTTTTTCGTAAAATTGGCTTCAACGAAAAGGGAAATTATTCTAGAGAACCCCTTGAAAAACTCACTTTGAAAATAAATGGGGTGCTTTGGAAAGTCCCCCCCCCCTCCCCCACCCTTTCCCACCGTGGCTTCATGGTCAGGAATTGGTCTTGCCCGCCCCATCTTCCAAAACGTTCCGACGCCCCTGTATATATATATATATAGGCCTATATATATATATATATATATATATATATATATATATATATATATATATATATATATATATATATATATATATATATATACCGGGATACGTTATTCAACGTTGAGAAGGTGTACATTTTTGTGTCTCCGCAGTAGTTTCACACCGCTTCGCAAACTGGGAAGTTTCCACCATATTGGACATATATTGATGATATAGAATGCCTTGCTTGGATTCTATTCATGAATGTCCAATATGGCTGCCCGAGCATATGTCGCTATCGGCTGCACGAGTGGCGTGTCTCGGTGAGGTGATATATGCGCAGATCACACCAATATGAACCTCTCTCCATGAACATATAAAGACTCGTTCCCAGTGCAATCCAACTCCCGCATCACCGCGTAACACTAACGCCTAACACATGACGGGCGCGTAGAAATCAAACTGTCAGTTCACAAAATACACCGGATGATTTCGACGTAGAACAAAAAATATCGGTTAATCAGAATTCAGAGATTTGGCCTTTGTCACCGCCCCCTCAACCTTCAGACTGAATCTATAGTGTCCAGGTAGTTTGGTTCACCCACCATTTGTCTCTTGGTTTCCATTGGCTCATTCTTATGTTCAACAGTAACTTCAACAAGAAAGCTGGGAGCTTGCAGCTTCCATGTTTGTGTTTATCTTAAGGTGCTCTCACTGATTCGCGGCGCGCGCGTCTCGTTGGTCGCGTTTGGCGCGCCGACCAATCAGGTATCGTGTTCGGAGCGTTTGACGCGGTCCCGCGTTCGGCGCGACTGACTTCAACTCTGTTCAATTTTTGACGCGTCGAATGCGAGCCACCGCCATCTAGATTGCTACTGATCGTTCGATTCAGACCAAACGTTGAACTGTACAAGGCGGAGGGAAATTATCATCCGTTTGTTGACACACTTGTCTGAAAAGTGATCAACAAAAATCACTGAAAAGAATTATGAATTCTGCATTAGATTTCAAATTCGTCCAAACTGTGGAGAGATTCTTCATTTTATATGGCAGTGGTCATATCTATCCCCTAAGGACAGGGAGGCCAGAGCAATTGCGTGGGCTACAGTTGATAGTATTTTAAGCTCAGGTATAAGAATCACTCTCCACAATAACATCCAATGTATGATTACAAATGGGCCCAGGCCTCTATTAGGTCCTATCCACTGAGTAGGCCTACATGCTTTTACTGACGCTACAAACTCAATGTATCCCACGCTTATTGCTGTCTTACGTCGCCAAGTATCAAGTTTGTAACGATGCTGAGACAGTTCATGTTTACACACCGAATAGGCATCCATCTTGCTCTTCGCCTACAACGCGCGCTAGTCAATAAATGCAGCTGCTCGCGTGACGCGTCAAACGCGACTAACGCGTCGCGCGCGCCGCGAATCAGTAAAAGCGTCTTCAGCGTTATGATTGGTGGTGATGGTGAACGAACCGAGGACAACCTATAGAGCAAACATTCATCGCGTTAGTGTTACGCGTGATATTACACGTTAGAGTTATCGTCAATGCTCGCATTCATCTTGGCGTTATGGCTATGACTATCAATAACGTAACGGGATAAGCAACATGGCATAAGTCCTAACCTTTTAACAGTGGGCCGTTTTCACCATGATGAAATCAGCGCTTTCGTGTACATTTCTGAGATTCGTAATTTCAAATCAGATCGTACGTATTAGGCTCGTATTTCAATGTATAGTACATAGTTGTATACTTGCATTGTTTCTGACCTTTCTCGTAGATGATGAGTAATTATCCAGTTATCAAATGGTAAATATAGCAGTAGGGCTCTTGACCAGGGGACTAAATGCTTTTACAGACGTATTTCAAATTTGGATTGGCCAATTCAAATGAGATGTATCCCAATATTGCTCAATGCAGCTGGGAAGAGCTGGATTCACAGATTGCATTACATCTATAACTAGTAGGCCTATAGATCAACATACAATAATACCAGCAAATTATCATAAAATTTGTGAGGCGGCATCCTTTTGATATACGCATGGTGCGAAAGGAAAGCGCTGTGTTGCTTATCCCGTTACGTTATTGATAGTCATAGGTTATGGTTAGTGGTGGTTGTGAACAGACTATGAAGAACATTCCATGAGACGAATACTTCTCGCACCGGTGTTAGTGTCAGCGTCGAGCGGTATCGTCAGCGTTGCTCTGTGAATAGGCCTCGCGACACGTGACGTCACCACGTATGACGTCATGAGCGCCACCAGCGCCGCGGCGTGACCCGAAGCCGGGACAACATGCATGTTCGAGCGGCCGGCGAATATGCGGGAATAATTGAACATGTGGCAAATGCATATTTTAAAAGAGATTTGCTTCACGAGTATTTCATAGAAATGATCATGAACTGGACTGACTCCACTCGGCTCGACCAGGCCGAATATGATTCGTGAGCACGAGGGCGACATGAATAAACAATATTTATGATGGAAATTGAACACAGTTTCAATTACACTTCATTTTCCGTTCGATTTATGAAACCAGATCGACGCTTCAGATTGCCGTGTTTTCTTTCTCTAATGGAAGTCCTTCACATTTCCCATTGTTTCTGTATTATGACAGTTAAAGTTAATAGTCATGCTGCATAAACATAATAGGTAGACTCAATTGAAAGAGTGAAGCATCATTATTCTCGACTGTTATACTGACATTGCGACGAGGCTGTGCTAGACTGTTATACCGACATGCGACGAGGCTGTGCTAGACTGTTATACCGACATGCGACGAGGCTGTGCTAGACTGTTATACCGACATGCGACGAGGCTGTGCTAGACTGTTATACCGACATGCGACGAGGCTGTGCTAGACTGTTATACCGACATGCGACGAGGCTGTGCTAGACTGTTTTACCGACATCCATCTGGCCGAGACACGCTGGTTCCGCAGCGGAGTGTACAGCGCGGTGCGTTTCCGGCCGACCGGAGGCGGATCTGGCCGATAATATTCATGCCGCCCGCGGGACAAGGGGGAAGGGGGGGAGGATGACTCGGGGGAGGTCACCTGGTCCCCCACTCAGGTCCTCATGCACGGCAGGCGGGCAAGTATCACAGTATGAACCTCTTGGAAACGTGCTTGGACCAGCTAGCTCCAAGAGTTCAACAGTCACGGTCTCTTGGACTGCTAGACTTGTCAGATTTCGTAGTCCACCTCAAGAGCAGCGCTAGGATTTCCTACTAACAACAATGACAATATATGGAGACCAGGCAAGTTGTCATGGTATTTAGCTCTACTAGAGAACATCATCCAATGAAAGTCTTGGTCTCTCGGAGCTAACTATGTCTAGTACGATCTCCATTGTGGTTTCCTATTTCCATTCACCACTCTTTTTCACCTTATAAATCTTCCTGTAGCCCCACCATGAGTGCGCCTAATCTTTGCACGTACCTTCTCCATCTATTCAAATATTAGCTTATATGCAATGAGAATAATATGAAGACTGGATAATACAGTTATGTGAGCAGAGAAATGAATATATGGCGACACTATATTAATTGACCACTACCGTCTTCTCGCCCCTCTGATTTCTCAAAACACGTCAACATCCAATCAAGAGGGTTGCTTATCGGGGGTGTATTCTCAACTCTACAGTCTTGTAGCTCAAGTTGCATACATCTGGATCAATTGACCACTACCGTCTTCTCGCCCCTCTGATTTCTCAATACACGTCAACATCCAATCAAGAGAGTTGCTTATCGGGGGTGTATTCTCAACTCTACAGTCTTGTAGCTCAAGTTGCATACATCTGAATCAATCGACCACTTCCGTCTTCTCGCCCCTCTGATTTCTCAAAACACGTCAACATCCAATCAAGAGGGTTGCTTATCGGGGGTGTATTCTCAACTCTACAGTCTTGTAGCTCAAGTTGCATACATCTGAATCAATTGACCACCACCGTCTTCTCGCCCCTCTGATTTCTCAAAACACGTCAACATCCAATCAAGAGGGTTGCTTATCGGGGGTGTATTCTCAACTCTACAGTCTTGTAGCTCAAGTTGCATACATCTGAATCAATTGACCACTTCCGTCTTCTCGCCCCTCTGATTTCTCAAAACACGTCAACATCCAATCAAGAGGGTTGCTTATCGGGGGTGTATTCTCAACTCTACAGTCTTGTAGCTCAAGTTGCATACATCTGAATCAATTGACCACTTCCGTCTTCTCGCCCCTCTGATTTCTCAATACACGTCAACATCCAATCAAGAGAGTTGCTTATCGGGGGTGGATTCTCAACTCTACAGTCTTGTAGCTCAAGTTGCATACATCTGAATCAATTGACCACTACCGTCTTCTCGCCCCTCTGATTTCTCAAAACACGTCAACATCCAATCAAGAGGGTTGCTTATCGGGGGTGTATTCTCAACTCTACAGTCTTGTAGCTCAAGTTGCATACATCTGAATCAATTGACCACTACCGTCTTCTCGCCCCTCTGATTTCTCAAAACACGTCAACATCCAATCAAGAGGGTTGCTTATCGGGGGTGTATTCTCAACTCTACAGTCTTGTAGCTCAAGTTGCATACATCTGAATCAATCGACCACTTCCGTCTTCTCGCCCCTCTGATTTCTCAAAACACGTCAACATCCAATCAAGAGGGTTGCTTATCGGGGGTGGATTCTCAACTCTACAGTCTTGTAGCTCAAGTTGCATACATCTGAATCAATTGACCACTACCGTCTTCTCGCCCCTCTGATTTCTCAAAACACGTCAACATCCAATCAAGAGGGTTGCTTATCGGGGGTGGATTCTCAACTCTACAGTCTTGTAGCTCAAGTTGCATACATCTGAATCAATCGACCACTTCCGTCTTCTCGCCCCTCTGATTTCTCAAAACACGTCAACATCCAATCAAGAGGGTTGCTTATCGGGGGTGGATTCTCAACTCTACAGTCTTGTAGCTCAAGTTGCATACATCTGAATCAATTGACCACTACCGTCTTCTCGCCCCTCTGATTTCTCAAAACACGTCAACATCCAATCAAGAGGGTTGCTTATCGGGGGTGTATTCTCAACTCTACAGTCTTGTAGCTCAAGTTGCATACATCTGAATCAATTGACCACCACCGTCTTCTCGCCCCTCTGATTTCTCAAAACACGTCAACATCCAATCAAGAGGGTTGCTTATCGGGGGTGTATTCTCAACTCTACAGTCTTGTAGCTCAAGTTGCATACATCTGAATCAATTGACCACTTCCGTCTTCTCGCCCCTCTGATTTCTCAAAACACGTCAACATCCAATCAAGAGGGTTGCTTATCGGGGGTGTATTCTCAACTCTACAGTCTTGTAGCTCAAGTTGCATACATCTGAATCAATTGACCACTTCCGTCTTCTCGCCCCTCTGATTTCTCAATACACGTCAACATCCAATCAAGAGAGTTGCTTATCGGGGGTGGATTCTCAACTCTACAGTCTTGTAGCTCAAGTTGCATACATCTGAATCAATTGACCACTACCGTCTTCTCGCCCCTCTGATTTCTCAAAACACGTCAACATCCAATCAAGAGGGTTGCTTATCGGGGGTGTATTCTCAACTCTACAGTCTTGTAGCTCAAGTTGCATACATCTGAATCAATTGACCACTACCGTCTTCTCGCCCCTCTGATTTCTCAAAACACGTCAACATCCAATCAAGAGGGTTGCTTATCGGGGGTGTATTCTCAACTCTACAGTCTTGTAGCTCAAGTTGCATACATCTGAATCAATCGACCACTTCCGTCTTCTCGCCCCTCTGATTTCTCAAAACACGTCAACATCCAATCAAGAGGGTTGCTTATCGGGGGTGGATTCTCAACTCTACAGTCTTGTAGCTCAAGTTGCATACATCTGAATCAATTGACCACTACCGTCTTCTCGCCCCTCTGATTTCTCAAAACACGTCAACATCCAATCAAGAGGGTTGCTTATCGGGGGTGGATTCTCAACTCTACAGTCTTGTAGCTCAAGTTGCATACATCTGAATCAATCGACCACTTCCGTCTTCTCGCCCCTCTGATTTCTCAAAACACGTCAACATCCAATCAAGAGGGTTGCTTATCGGGGGTGGATTCTCAACTCTACAGTCTTGTAGCTCAAGTTGCATACATCTGAATCAATTGACCACTACCGTCTTCTCGCCCCTCTGATTTCTCAAAACACGTCAACATCCAATCAAGAGGGTTGCTTATCGGGGGTGTATTCTCAACTCTACAGTCTTGTAGCTCAAGTTGCATACATCTGGATCAATTGACCACTTCCGTCTTCTCGCCCCTCTGATTTCTCAAAACACGTCAACATCCAATCAAGAGGGTTGCTTATCGGGGGTGTATTCTCAACTCTACAGTCTTGTAGCTCAAGTTGCATACATCTGAATCAATTGACCACTTCCGTCTTCTCGCCCCTCTGATTTCTCAAAACACGTCAACATCCAATCAAGAGGGTTGCTTATCGGGGGTGTATTCTCAACTCTACAGTCTTGTAGCTCAAGTTGCATACATCTGAATCAATTGACCACTTCCGTCTTCTCGCCCCTCTGATTTCTCAAAACACGTCAACATCCAATCAAGAGGGTTGCTTATCGGGGGTGTATTCTCAACTCTACAGTCTTGTAGCTCAAGTTGCATACATCTGAATCAATTGACCACTTCCGTCTTCTCGCCCCTCTGATTTCTCAAAACACGTCAACATCCAATCAAGAGGGTTGCTTATCGGGGGTGTATTCTCAACTCTACAGTCTTGTAGCTCAAGTTGCATACATCTGAATCAATTGACCACTTCCGTCTTCTCGCCCCTCTGATTTCTCAAAACACGTCAACATCCAATCAAGAGGGTTGCTTATCGGGGGTGTATTCTCAACTCTACAGTCTTGTACCTCAAGTTGCATACATCTGGATCAATTGACCACTTCCGTCTTCTCGCCCCTCTGATTTCTCAATACACGTCAACATCCAATCAAGAGGGTTGCTTATCGGGGGTGTATTCTCAACTCTACAGTCTTGTAGCTCAAGTTGCATACATCTGGATCAATCGACCACTACCGTCTTCTCGCCCCTCTGATTTCTCAGAACACGTCAACATCCAATCAAGAGGGTTGCTTATCGGGGGTGTATTCTCAACTCTACAGTCTTGTACCTCAAGTTGCATACATCTGGATCAATTGACCACTACCGTCTTCTCGCCCCTCTGATTTCTCAAAACACGTCAACATCCAATCAAGAGGGTTGCTTATCGGGGGTGTATTCTCAACTCTACAGTCTTGTAGCTCAAGTTGCATACATCTGAATCAATTGACCACTACCGTCTTCTCGCCCCTCTGATTTCTCAAAACACGTCAACATCCAATCAAGAGGGTTGCTTATCGGGGGTGGATTCTCAACTCTACAGTCTTGTAGCTCAAGTTGCATACATCTGAATCAATTGACCACTACCGTCTTCTCGCCCCTCTGATTTCTCAAAACACGTCAACATCCAATCAAGAGGGTTGCTTATCGGGGGTGTATTCTCAACTCTACAGTCTTTTTCCTCAAGTTGCATACATCTGAATCAATTGACCACTACCGTCTTCTCGCCCCTCTGATTTCTCAAAACACGTCAACATCCAATCAAGAGGGTTGCTTATCGGGGGTGTATTCTCAACTCTACAGTCTTGTAGCTCAAGTTGCATACATCGGAATCAATTGACCACTACCGTCTTCTCGTCCCTCTGATTTCTCAAAACACGTCAACATCCAATCAAGAGGGTTGCTTATCGGGGGTGTATTCTCAACTCTACAGTCTTGTACCTCAAGTTGCATACATCTGAATCAATTGACCACTACCGTCTTCTCGCCCCTCTGATTTCTCAAAACACGTCAACATCCAATCAAGAGGGTTGCTTATCGGGGGTGTATTCTCAACTCTACAGTCTTGTAGCTCAAGTTGCATACATCGGAATCAATTGACCACTACCGTCTTCTCGCCCCTCTGATTTCTCAAAACACGTCAACATCCAATCAAGAGGGTTGCTTATCGGGGGTGTATTCTCAACTCTACAGTCTTGTACCTCAAGTTGCATACATCTGAATCAATTGACCACTACCGTCTTCTCGCCCCTCTGATTTCTCAAAACACGTCAACATCCAATCAAGAGGGTTGCTTATCGGGGGTGTATTCTCAACTCTACAGTCTTGTAGCTCAAGTTGCATACATCTGAATCAATCGACCACTACCGTCTTCTCGCCCCTCTGATTTCTCAAAACACGTCAACATCCAATCAAGAGGGTTGCTTATCGGGGGTGTATTCTCAACTCTACAGTCTTGTAGCTCAAGTTGCATACATCTGAATCAATTGACCACTTCCGTCTTCTCGCCCCTCTGATTTCTCAAAACACGTCAACATCCAATCAAGAGGGTTGCTTATCGGGGGTGGATTCTCAACTCTACAGTCTTGTAGCTCAAGTTGCATACATCTGAATCAATCGACCACTTCCGTCTTCTCGCCCCTCTGATTTCTCAAAACACGTCAACATCCAATCAAGAGGGTTGCTTATCGGGGGTGGATTCTCAACTCTACAGTCTTGTAGCTCAAGTTGCATACATCTGAATCAATTGACCACTACCGTCTTCTCGCCCCTCTGATTTCTCAAAACACGTCAACATCCAATCAAGAGGGTTGCTTATCGGGGGTGTATTCTCAACTCTACAGTCTTGTAGCTCAAGTTGCATACATCTGAATCAATTGACCACTTCCGTCTTCTCGCCCCTCTGATTTCTCAATACACGTCAACATCCAATCAAGAGGGTTGCTTATCGGGGGTGGATTCTCAACTCTACAGTCTTGTAGCTCAAGTTGCATACATCTGAATCAATTGACCACTTCCGTCTTCTCGCCCCTCTGATTTCTCAAAACACGTCAACATCCAATCAAGAGGGTTGCTTATCGGGGGTGTATTCTCAACTCTACAGTCTTGTAGCTCAAGTTGCATACATCTGAATCAATTGACCACTTCCGTCTTCTCGCCCCTCTGATTTCTCAAAACACGTCAACATCCAATCAAGAGGGTTGCTTATCGGGGGTGTATTCTCAAATCTACAGTCTTGTACCTCAAGTTGCATACATCTGAATCAATTGACCACTTCCGTCTTCTCGCCCCTCTGATTTCTCAAAACACGTCAACATCCAATCAAGAGGGTTGCTTATCGGGGGTGGATTCTCAACTCTACAGTCTTGTACCTCAAGTTGCATACATCTGAATCAATTGACCACTTCCGTCTTCTCGCCCCTCTGATTTCTCAAAACACGTCAACATCCAATCAAGAGGGTTGCTTATCGGGGGTGGATTCTCAACTCTACAGTCTTGTAGCTCAAGTTGCATACATCTGAATCAATTGACCACTACCGTCTTCTCGCCCCTCTGATTTCTCAGAACACGTCAACATCCAATCAAGAGGGTTGCTTATCGGGGGTGTATTCTCAAATCTACAGTCTTGTACCTCAAGTTGCATACATCTGAATCAATTGACCACTTCCGTCTTCTCGCCCCTCTGATTTCTCAAAACACGTCAACATCCAATCAAGAGGGTTGCTTATCGGGGGTGGATTCTCAACTCTACAGTCTTGTAGCTCAAGTTGCATACATCTGAATCAATCGACCACTTCCGTCTTCTCGCCCCTCTGATTTCTCAAAACACGTCAACATCCAATCAAGAGGGTTGCTTATCGGGGGTGTATTCTCAACTCTACAGTCTTGTAGCTCAAGTTGCATACATCTGAATCAATTGACCACTTCCGTCTTCTCGCCCCTCTGATTTCTCAAAACACGTCAACATCCAATCAAGAGGGTTGCTTATAGGGGGTGTATTCTCAACTCTACAGTCTTGTAGCTCAAGTTGCATACATCTGAATCAATTGACCACTTCCGTCTTCTCGCCCCTCTGATTTCTCAAAACACGTCAACATCCAATCAAGAGGGTTGCTTATCGGGGGTGGATTCTCAACTCTACAGTCTTGTAGCTCAAGTTGCACACATCTGAATCAATCGACCACTTCCGTCTTCTCGCCCCTCTGATTTCTCAAAACACGTCAACATCCAATCAAGAGGGTTGCTTATCGGGGGTGTATTCTCAACTCTACAGTCTTGTACCTCAAGTTGCATACATCTGAATCAATCGACCACTTCCGTCTTCTCGCCCCTCTGGTTTCTCAAAACACGTCAACATCCAATCAAGAGGGTTGCTTATCGGGGGTGGATTCTCAACTCTACAGTCTTGTAGCTCAAGTTGCATACATCTGAATCAATTGACCACTTCCGTCTTCTCGCCCCTCTGATTTCTCAAAACACGTCAACATCCAATCAAGAGGGTTGCTTATCGGGGGTGTATTCTCAAATCTACAGTCTTGTAGCTCAAGTTGCATACATCTGAATCAATTGACCACTTCCGTCTTCTCGCCCCTCTGATTTCTCAAAACACGTCAACATCCAATCAAGAGGGTTGCTTATCGGGGGTGTATTCTCAAATCTACAGTCTTGTAGCTCAAGTTGCATACATCTGAATCAATTGACCACTACCGTCTTCTCGCCCCTCTGATTTCTCAAAACACGTCAACATCCAATCAAGAGGGTTGCTTATCGGGGGTGGATTCTCAACTCTACAGTCAAGTACCTCAAGTTGCATACATCTGAATCAATTGACCACTACCGTCTTCTCGCCCCTCTGATTTCTCAAAACACGTCAACATCCAATCAAGAGGGTTGCTTATCGGGGGTGTATTCTCAAATCTACAGTCTTGTAGCTCAAGTTGCATACATCTGAATCAATTGACCACTTCCGTCTTCTCGCCCCTCTGATTTCTCAAAACACGTCAACATCCAATCAAGAGGGTTGCTTATCGGGGGTGTATTCACAACTCTACAGTCTTGTAGCTCAAGTTGCATACATCTGGATCAATTGACCACTACCGTCTTCTCGCCCCTCTGATTTCTCAAAACACGTCAACATCCAATCAAGAGGGTTGCTTATCGGGGGTGTATTCTCAACTCTACAGTCTTGTAGCTCAAGTTGCATACATCTGAATCAATTGACCACTTCCGTCTTCTCGCCCCTCTGATTTCTCAAAACACGTCAACATCCAATCAAGAGGGTTGCTTATCGGGGGTGTATTCTCAACTCTACAGTCTTGTAGCTCAAGTTGCATACATCTGAATCAATTGACCACTTCCGTCTTCTCGCCCCTCTGATTTCTCAAAACACGTCAACATCCAATCAAGAGGGTTGCTTATCGGGGGTGTATTCTCAACTCTACAGTCTTGTAGCTCAAGTTGCATACATCTGAATCAATTGACCACTTCCGTCTTCTCGCCCCTCTGATTTCTCAAAACACGTCAACATCCAATCAAGAGGGTTGCTTATCGGGGGTGTATTCTCAACTCTACAGTCTTGTAGCTCAAGTTGCATACATCTGAATCAATTGACCACTTCCGTCTTCTCGCCCCTCTGATTTCTCAAAACACGTCAACATCCAATCAAGAGGGTTGCTTATCGGGGGTGTATTCTCAACTCTACAGTCTTGTAGCTCAAGTTGCATACATCTGGATCAATTGACCACTTCCGTCTTCTCGCCCCTCTGATTTCTCAATACACGTCAACATCCAATCAAGAGGGTTGCTTATCGGGGGTGTATTCTCAACTCTACAGTCTTGTAGCTCAAGTTGCATACATCTGGATCAATCGACCACTACCGTCTTCTCGCCCCTCTGATTTCTCAGAACACGTCAACATCCAATCAAGAGGGTTGCTTATCGGGGGTGTATTCTCAACTCTACAGTCTTGTAGCTCAAGTTGCATACATCTGAATCAATTGACCACTACCGTCTTCTCGCCCCTCTGATTTCTCAAAACACGTCAACATCCAATCAAGAGGGTTGCTTATCGGGGGTGGATTCTCAACTCTACAGTCTTGTAGCTCATGTTGCATACATCTGAATCAATTGACCACTTCCGTCTTCTCGCCCCTCTGATTCCTCAATACATGTCAACATCCAATCAAGAGGGTTGCTTATCGGGGGTGTATTCTCAACTCTACAGTCTTGTAGCTCACGTTGCATACATCTGAATCAATTGACCACTTCCGTCTTCTCGCCCCTCTAATTTCTCAAAACACGTCAACATCCAATCAAGAGGGTTGCTTATCGGGGGTGGATTCTCAAATCTACAGTCTTGTGCCTCAAGTTGCATACATCTGAATCAATTGACCACTCCCTCTCTGCCAAGCTTACACGGCTGAGAAACACATCTCTCAGCCGTGTAAGCCTGAATTGTTCCATTCAATTGGATTCCATATCAATTGTAACCACAATCACACCCATGTGTACATTCCATTATAAAAGTGCGAGTATTGAAATAAGTCAAGTTATAAATATTGGGCAAACGCGAAATATGCGTTGTAAGATGAGCGAGATATCCGAATAAGGTATAAAAGTCCTTGAAGTAGTTCTACCCTTGCTACTTTATCGACTCTGGTATTCTACACACCTTGATATCTGAATAAGCCATAAAAGTCGTTAAAGTAGTTCTACTCTCGCCACTTCTTTGAATCTGGTATTCTACACACCTTGATGTATATAAAAAATACTTCATTGTTGGGCAACTCTTGAATCTAGAAAGCAGTGAATCTCGACAACTTAATTCTGTCACAATTCTTATGATATATTTGATGAATATTACTAGTTATTTTTTTTTCTTCAAAACCGCTGATTAGAATTGCATACAAAATCGTGAAAATGTGTAAAATCTCAAATCTATGTATACACATTCAGAAAAAATTTCATCCCATTTGGGGAGATTTTATTTTTCATCATTTTCTGCCCAGCCAAATCCTATGAGATTTTTAGAAACTTTGAGATGATTTTTCTCAAAATCGGTCTGACCGATTCATTCCAAAAATATACAGTTCTAAGCTGGATGAGTTTGCGTGTACAAAAAAAGTTTCATGTTGATCAGTCAACCCTTGCAACCTGTGGAGTGCTTCAAGAAAAAAAACACAGACAAAGCCCTATAAGAGTGGATGGAGACTTCGCTACGCTCATCAATAATATCCAATGATGTTTAAATTGAAAAAAATAAAATCAAAATTGAAAAACAATCGTGTCAAAGTCATATGTTATTGTACATTCGTCAACCACATTCAATCACCATTCATTTCCTTCCATTTTCACATCTGCAAGTAGGCCTATAGAAGCTTTCAAGAATTCGTCAATGTTATAAAATGAATGTGAAATAAGTAAACTTTCAACGCTTTTCTCGAATATTACTTTGAAGTGGTCTGTTTATAAAAAATAGTTGATAAATTATAAAAAGTTAGGTCTCAACAGTTATGGGATCCCTGTCAGCTATTTTGAGACTATTCTTTTTGGACCCGAAGTTTTCTCCACGTCTTGTATTTTGATCGTGGACTTGTGAATTTATTATAAATAATTGTGGATTAACCCATTCAAGAAGCAGTACACTCGGTATGTCTACAAACAAGTCACAGTTAGTATTGTTAGTTGACCAAACAGTTTCCTACAGGAATCATTACAATGTTATTCACCTATTATTCTAATCGCTTCTCTTTACCTGTATTAGTTGTAACTAGAACCATCTTGAAGGTATCATTAATACATGTGTTGTCTTCTTATTGAAATTCTGATATCTCATACCGTTCAGCAGTTATCATCAACAACTGATATTGCGCTGAATCGTCCCTACTGGGCCCTTAAGCTTTGTCCACTGGACCCTTAAGCTTTGTCTACTGGACCCTTAAGCTTTGTCTACTGGACCCTTAAGCTTTGTCTACTGGACCCTTAAGCTTTGTCCACTGGACCCTTAAGCTTTGTCTACTGGACCCTTAAGCTTTGTCCACTGGACCCTTAAGCTTTGTTTACTGGACCCTTAAGCTTTGTCTACTGGGCCCTTAAGCTTTGTCCACTGGACCCTTAAGCTTTGTCTACTGGACCCTTAAGCTTTGTCTACTGGACCCTTAAGCTTTGTCTACTGGGCCCTTAAGCTTTGTCCACTGGACCCTTAAGCTTTGTCTACTGGACCCTTAAGCTTTGTCTACTGGACCCTTAAGCTTTGTCCACTGGACCCTTAAGCTTTGTCTACTGGACCCTCAAGCTTTGTCCACTGGACCCTTAAGCTTTGTCTACTGGACCCTTAAGCTTTGTCCACTGGACCCTTAAGCTTTGTCTACTGGGCCCTTAAGCTTTGTCCACTGGACCCTTAAGCTTTGTCTACTGGACCCTTAAGCTTTGTCTACTGGACCCTCTAGCTTTGTCTACTGGACCCTTAAGCTTTGTCTACTGGACCCTTAAGCTTTGTCTACTGGACCCTCAAGCTTTGTCTACTGGACCCTCAAGCTTTGACTACTGGACCCTTAAGCTTTGTCTACTGGACCCTTAAGCTTTGTTCACTGGACCCTTAAGCTTTGGCTACTGGACTCTCAAGCTTTGTCTACTGGACCCTCAAGCTTTGTCTACTGGACCCTTAAGCTTTGTCTACTGGACCCTCAAGCTTTGTCTACTGGACCCTTAAGCTTTGGCTACTGGACCCTTAAGCTTTGTCTACTTGACCCTTAAGCTTTGTCTACTGGACCCTTAAGCTTTGTCCACTGGACCCTCAAGCTTTGGCTACTGGACCCTTTAACTTTGTCTACTGGACCCTTAAGCTTTGTCTACTGGACCCTTAAGCTTTGTCTACTGGACCCTTAATCTTTGTCTACTGGACCCTTAAGCTTTGTCTACTGGACCCTCAAGCTTTGTCTACTGGACCCTAAAGCTTTGTCTACTGGACCCTTAAGCTTTGTCTACTGGACCCTTAAGCTTTGTCTACTGGACCCTCAAGCTTTGTCTACTGGACCCTCAAGCTTTGGCTACTGGACCCTTAAGCTTTGTCTACTGGACCCTTAAGCTTTGTCTACTGGACCCTTAAGCTTTGTCTACTGGGCCCTTAAGCTTTGTCCACTGGACCCTTAAGCTTTGTCTACTGGACCCTTAAGCTTTGTCTACTAGACCCTTAATCTTTGTCTACTGGACCCTTGAGCTTTGTCTACTGGGCCCTTAAGCTTTGTCTACTGGACCCTAAAGCTTTGTCTACTGGACCCTTGAGCTTTGTCTACTGGACCCTTAAGCTTTGTCCACTGGACCCTTAAGCTTTGTCTACTGGACCCTTAAGCTTTGTCTACTGGACCCTTGAGCTTTGTCTACTGGGCCCTTAAGCTTTGTCCACTGGACCCTTAAGCTTTGTCTACTGGACCCTTAAGCTTTGTCTACTGGACCCTCAAGCTTTGTCTACTGGACCCTTAAGCTTTGTCTACTGGACCCTTAAGCTTTGTCTACTGGACCCTTAAGCTTTGTCTACTGGACCCTCAAGCTTTGTCTACTGGACCCTTAAGCTTTGTCTACTGGACCCTTAAGCTTTGTCTACTGGACCCTTAAGCTTTGTCTACTGGACCCTTAAGCTTTGTGTATTGATAGTCATGAAGAGGGGGCGGGGCATAGCGGAACTTATGGAGAAGAAGACGACTCGGACCTCTCTCTCTATCTCGTGTGAGTCCACGTCGTCACGTGACCCGTGGGTTTGATAATATTGGAATACAGATACCATACCAAGAGTGAACGTGGGCTTGGCGTGTTTACTTAGAAAGAGGATGTGCCTATTCAAGGAAACGATAATAACCTGACCCAAAAACCTCAACACAGCTCCTCTGTGTAATTGCACGGAATATAGTAGCTACTATTGAATTATGACACGCCAAACCCACATTTACTCTTGTTAGTATCCCTCTTCCAGTATCCGCGAGCTCCCCCGCTGGATACATACCGTGTCCTGGCACTGGTGCCGTCGCGCTACCGCACTCGCAGCTTGATAAACGGGATCAACTTACCTGTGGAACAAGAAGAGACAAGAGTTAATTACTCGCTTTCATTCATCTCTCCCGACAGTGATGATGATGGTGAGGGAGAACATGAGTCGTGACAGGATGATCGATATCAGGGTGGATTCAGGAACAAGGAAGAAAGAAGCAAACAGGAGAGTTGAACGATGAGAACAAAAACAGGATCGAGATAAATAGAAAATTGAAAAACCTCTTTCCCCCTAATGTGAATGTTTGAATAGTTTCATCTATCCCTGAAATTATCAATTCAGAGTTCATTGTTTGTTGAATGAGTTACCTTATCACCAATTACTCTCCGGGGTTGTAAGATTGCCCTTGTGATGCCATGTCCGAACGATCCTACCCTTCATTCAAAGCATGGATTAGGGAATAATGGATTCCCATCAATTGTGATGTGGATGATAACATGAGAAGAAATATAACAATATATAATAACTTGACTGAATTAATTAATTTTCTTTTGGCCATGGATTTCTATTTTCCGTTCGACTTGTATACAGAAAGATGTAAGATACACGAGTATCAAGTACTTCTTTCTTATTTGTCGCACTCGTACCCACAGCTGTTATCAGAACATGAAGGAATAGAGAGACCAGGAAGAGGGAGAGAGGGGGAGCGGAAACACAGAGCAGGGGGGAGGAAGTCGCGGAGGAGGGAGCGTCTTGTCTCGCAGCGAGCTAATTCAAACACATAAAACATAAGACGTGCTAAAACTTCGGGGCGGGATTAACGCTACTCACTTCAGGCGAAACGCAATAAATTGAACAAATTAGCATATCTAGTGTTGGTTTCGGTGAATTAGATGAAGTCATTGGGTGTAGGCTGCTTAGCCTCGAACCCCCAGTGGCCTCGAATCCCCAGTAGCTTCGAACCCAGCTGCCTTGGTAGCCTCGAACCCAGCTGGCTTGATAGCCTTGAACCCGGCTGGCTTGGTAGCCTTGAACCCCCGGTAGCCTCGAACCCCCAGTAGCCTCGAACCCCCAGTGGCCTCGTACCCACTTGGCCTGGTATCCTCGAATCCAGCTGGTCTAGTAGCCTCAAAACCTCAGTAGTCTTGAACCCTCAGTAGCCTCGAAGCCAGCTGGCTTGGTAGCCTTGAACCTGGCTGGCCTAGTAGCCTCGAACCCCTAGATGTCTCGAACCTGGCTGGCCTAGTAGCCTTGAACCCCAAGTAGCCTTGAACCCCCATTAGCCTCGTACCCACTTGGCCTAGTATCCTCAAACCCAGCTTGCCTAGTAGCCTTGAACCCTCAATAGCCTCTAACTCGCTTGATGTGTCAGCTCCGAACCTCCAGTAAACTCGAACGGTCAAGTATGCCAAACACTCATCCTGGCTCGGCCCTCTCAATGTAGTATTTCACGTACAGTAGAGATCAGTCTTATAGTGACAACTGAAGTCACTTCGTCATAGTCTCCCATAAGTCAAAAATGCATATGAATGAGCAAACTATTTTCAGGTTGGAAAATATATTCGATTTTTGATTCTTCTTCTGAAATTTAGAGGATGAAAAATACTTTGAATATGATATATTCGCATTTCCTGTTTCATTATCTTGAAATCTTCCAGAGCAATCATTCGAAACGATCCATTAGTTTATAACTCAGTACAGATTATGAGAAAAATACTCTGAAATTACTTCTACGATAATTTCTCTCCGTTTTATGTTAGATCTACTGCACCATGAAGCTTGCATTCAAAACATATATCAGGTTCACTACCAGAAGTAATAGATCATTGCTTGCTGTATTTGCCATAAGTTCGGTCATAACGCAAAGTTGTGTTGATTGTTTGAAGTTATCTATAAGACATCCGACAAGACATATCGGACTCAGTCAGCAAACTTCTCTCTCGGCTTCTGAGTGATCGCGGATTCGAGACCCGTGTAGGGCACGTGTTACTGTTGAACCTACTTCATCCCCTGATAATATCATTGTTGTGATGGAATTAAATTCTTACGGTCAATTCCATCTTACCTCAAAACGTTTAAAATTGATGTATATATTTATAGAGTCGAGATATTGGTTCCATGTATTGTTAATTCAGTATTATGATATTGTTATACAACTATATGTTTAAATGTATGTTTGTACAAGAATACAATGTGATTGTACAAGAATATGTGTTGTATGAACAAGAATCAAATAATATTCAAATTGAATTGTGATGCTTCATGCCAATTAGGCGAGGTTATAACCTCTTCTTCCACTTTCCCACGTACATTTCTATTCCATCATCTGGTTTTCATATACAATATCTCATTATGCCTTGTTGATTTCTGTGTAAGCCCTCCGTTATCAAGCTGGCAACACTTGAAGAGTGTAATTTAGTAATGTTGAAGATTGTATAATCAGACTTATTTCATGCTAAATGTGGTGTATTGTTTGTCATTCCATCGCTTCGTACATTTCGTGTGATTCATTCAGAATTCATAATGATAATTATGATTAAAATTCCATAATTTATAATTATAACTAGATCATAATTAATCCAGAACAAGGCTCCCCCATCAACTGAACTTCTTCCAGAATATAGTCTTCGTCGGTTGAATTAGAAAGTTCACAATAATGTTATTGGGTAAAAGAATCGGTTATGCTCACGTCATGACTCATGGTCTCGGGAGGACAATTATATCAATCAAAATTACTGAATTCGATTTGATAGTTTCTGGTTTTCTCTCAAATTGGAGGAATAAATATTAAAATCCAGCTCAAGAGGTTGTGTAGTCCTTTAATGTCAAAACCGCGAGTAATCTCAGCCTGGGTATTCAGAGGGTCCTGACTGTTGATGGGTTCGTTAATCTCCCACCAGGATCGCCGACGAGCTGTCGTCCCGAGACGTTGTTGCCACAATCTGCGTGCGTCCAATGAGCGACCAGATGATGAGGTTGGCACGAGTGAGCGCTCGGTAATCCACGGCCACATGGGATGCCTGCCTGCCTGCCTGCCGCAATGCAGATTCTCCCCGCCAGGATCGACAGGAGACACACACACACACACACATGGGTCTTACTGGCGCTGGAGGCACGCTCTGACGTCATCATGTGTTACTGCCTCAGGTCAGTCACTACACGTCACCACACGTCACTACACGTCACCACACGTCACTACACGTCACTAAACGTCACTACACGTCACTACACGTAACAATACGTCATTACACGTAACAATACGTCACCAAACGTCACTACACGTCACTACACGTCACTACACGTCACTACACGTCATTACAGGTAACAATACGTCACCAAACGTCACTACACGTCACTACACGTCACTACACGTCACTACACGTCACTACACGGCACTACACATCTCCATATATCACTCAAGGTCACTGACTAGGGGCAACGATAATTTCACATGCTCAGACATTCAGTAAAAATAGCATGTTGAAGTTACTCCAAGTGAATCAAGAAGAAACATTGTCAGCAGAAAAAGCTGAATGTTTACAACGAGTTTCAAAAAAATATCAACACATCTTTCTGAAAATATTTCAGAATTCAATCCTGATATACTATCATGAATTCGATATTATTTTCAGAAGTTCGAATCATCATCCGATCATTTTGGTTTGGGAACATTTTGAAAAAATGCCTCAAGTTTTGATGGGAGCTGGACAATCCTCCCAGCAATCATGTTCAATGATCGAGCCACAGATCTAACTGGGATTCCGAATGCTCTCTGATCCACAGGTTCTCCGAGTCAATCTCATCACGAGGTTTGACGTTTACACCGCGTATGAGCTTAACTCACCGACCGTACCGGGCTTCCACATCATCATCTGCACGCAACGCTGTTGTGTCAACTCACGGTACTAAGCGCCATTCAAGGCTCCAATCTCATCACGAGGTTTGACGTTTACACCGCGTATGAGCTTCACTTGCCGACCGTACCGGGCTTCCACATCATTCTCTGCACGCCACGCTGTTGTGTCAACTCACGGTACTAACCGCCATTCAAGGCTCCAATCTCATCACGAGGTTTGACGTTTACACCGCGTATGAGCTTCATTTGCCGACCGTACCGGGCTTCCACATCATCCTCTACACGCCGCGCTGTTGTGTCAACTCACGGTACTAACCGCCATTCAAGGCTCCAATCTCATCACGAGGTTTGACGTTTACACCGCGTATGAGCTTCACTTGCCGACCGTACCGGGCTTCCACATCATTCTCTACACGCCGCGCTGTTGTGTCAACTCACGGTACTAACCGCCATTCAAGGCTGCAATCTCATCACGAGGTTTGACGTTTACACCGCGTATGAGCTTCACTTGCCGACCGTACCGGGCTTCCACATCATTCTCTACACGCCGCGCTGTTGTGTCAACTCACGGTACTAACCGCCAATCAAGGCTGCAATCTCATCACGAGGTTTGACGTTTACACCGCGTATGAGCTTCACTTGCCGACCGTACCGGGCTTCCACATCATTCTCTGCACGCCACGCTGTTGTGTCAACTCACGGTACTAACCGCCATTCAAGGCTCCAATCTCATCACGAGGTTTGACGTTTACACCGCGTATGAGCTTCACTTGCCGACCGTACCGGGCTTCCACATCATTCTCTGCACGCCGCGCTGTTGTGTCAACTCACGGTACCAACCGCCATTCAAGGCTGCAATCTCATCACGAGGTTTGACTTTTACACCGCGTATGAGCTTCACTTGCCGACCGTACCGGGCTTCCACACCATTCTCTACACGCCGCGCTGTTGTGAACCGCCATTCAAGGCTCCAATCTCATCACGAGGTTTGACGTTTACACCGCGTATGAGCTTCACTTGCCGACCGTACCGGGCTTCCACATCATTCTCTACACGCCGCGCTGTTGTGTCAACTCACGGTACTAACCGCCATTCGAGGCTCCAATCTCATCACGAGGTTTGACGTTTACACCGCGTATGAGCTTCACTTGCCGACCGTACCGGGCTTCCACATCATTCTCCGCACGCCGCGCTGTTGTGTCAACTCACGGTACTAACCGCCATTCAAGGCTCCAATCTCATCACGAGGTTTGACGTTTACACCGCGTATGAGCTTCACTTTCCGACCGTACCGGGCTTCCACATCATTCTCTTTACGCCGCGCTGTTGTGTCAACTCACGGTACTAACCGCCATTCAAGGCTCCAATCTCATCACGAGGTTTGACGTTTACACCGCGTATGAGCTTCACTTGCCGACCGTACCGGGCTTCCACATCATTCTCCGCACGCCGCGCTGTTGTGTCAACTCACGGTACTAACCGCCATTCAAGGCTCCAATCTCATCACGAGGTTTGACGTTTACACCGCGTATGAGCTTCACTTGCCGACCGTACCGGGCTCACATCATTCTCTACACGCCGCGCTGTTGTGTCAACTCACGGTACTAACCGCCATTCAAGGCTCCAATCTCATCACGAGGTTTGACGTTTACACCGCGTATGAGCTTCACTTGCCGACCGTACCGGGCTTCCACATCATTCTCTACACGCCACGCTGTTGTGTCAAGTCACGGTACTAACCGCCATTCAAGGCTCCAATCTCATCACGAGGTTTGACGTTTACACCGCGTATGAGCTTCACTTGCCGACCGTACCGGGCTCCCACATCATTCTCTACACGCCGCGCTGTTGTGTCAACTCACGGTACTAACCGCCATTCAAGGCTCCAATCTCATCAAGAGGTTTGACGTTTACACCGCGTATGAGCTTCACTTGCCGACCGTACCGGGCTTCCACATCATTCTCTGCACGCCGCGCTGTTGTGTCAACTCACGGTACTAACCGCCATTCAAGGCTGCAATCTCATCACGAGGTTTGACGTTTACACCGCGTATGAGCTTCACTTGCCGACCGTACCGGGCTCACATCATTCTCTACACGCCGCGCTGTTGTGTCAACTCACGGTACTAACCGCCATTCAAGGCTCCAATCTCATCACGAGGTTTGACGTTTACACCGCGTATGAGCTTCACTTGCCGACCGTACCGGGCTTCCACATCATTCTCTACACGCCGCGCTGTTGTGTCAACTCACGGTACTAACCGCCATTCAAGGCTGCAATCTCATCACGAGGTTTGACGTTTACACCGCGTATGAGCTTCACTTGCCGACCGTACCGGGCTTCCACACCATTCTCTACACGCCACGCTGTTGTGAACCGTCATTCAAGGCTCCAATCTCATCACGAGGTTTGACGTTTACACCGCGTATGAGCTTCACTTGCCGACCGTACCGGGCTTCCACACCATTCTCTACACGCCACGCTGTTGTGAACCGTCATTCAAGGCTCCAATCTCATCACGAGGTTTGACGTTTACACCGCGTATGAGCTTCACTTGCCGACCGTACCGGGCTTCCACACCATTCTCTACACGCCGCGCTGTTGTGAACCGTCATTCAAGGCTCCAATCTCATCACGAGGTTTGACGTTTACACCGCGTATGAGCTTCACTTGCCGACCATACCGGGCTTCCACACCATTCTCTACACGCCGCGCTGTTGTGAAACGCCATTCAAGGCTCCAATCTCATCACGAGGTTTGACGTTTACACCGCGTATGAGCTTCACTTGCCGACCGTACCGGGCTTCCACACCATTCTCTGCACGCCACGCTGTTGTGTCAACTCACGGTACTAACCGCCATTCAAGGCTCCAATCTCATCACGAGGTTTGACGTTTACACCGCGTATGAGCTTCACTTGCCGACCGTACCGGGCTTCCACATCATTCTCTACACGCCGCGCTGTTGTGTCAACTCACGGTACTAACCGCCATTCAAGGCTCCAATCTCATCACGAGGTTTGACGTTTACACCGCGTATGAGCTTCACTTGCCGACCGTACCGGGCTTCCACATCATTCTCTACACGCCGCGCTGTTGTGTCAACTCACGGTACTAACCGCCATTCAAGGCTGCAATCTCATCGCGAAGTTTGACGTCTACACCGCGTATGAGCTTCACTTACTGACCGTACTGGGCTTCCACATCATTCTCTTTACGCCGCGCTGTTGTGTCAACTCACGGTACTAACCGCCATTCAAGGCTCCAATCTCATCACGAGGTTTGACGTTTACACCGCGTATGAGCTTCACTTGCCGACCGTACCGGGCTTCCACATCATTCTCTACACGCCGCGCTGTTGTGTCAACTCACGGTACTAACCGCCATCCAAGGCTCCAATCTCATCACGAGGTTTGACGTTTACACCGCGTATGAGCTTCACTTGCCGACCGTACCGGGCTTCCACATCATTCTCCGCACGCCGCGCTGTTGTGTCAACTCACGGTACTAACCGCCATTCAAGGCTCCAATCTCATCACGAGGTTTGACGTTTACACCGCGTATGAACTTCACTTACCGACCGTACCGGGCTTCCACATCATTCTCTGCACGCCACGCTGTTGTGTTAACTCACGGTACTAACCGCCATCCAAGGCTCCAATCTCATCACGAGGTTTGACGTTTACACCGCGTATGAGCTTCACTTGCCGACCGTACCGGGCTTCCACATCATTCTCTGCACGCCACGCTGTTGTGTCAACTCACGGTACTAACCGCCATCCAAGGCTCCAATCTCATCACGAGGTTTGACGTTTACACCGCGTATGAGCTTCACTTGCCGACCGTACCGGGCTTCCACATCATTCTCTACACGCCGCGCTGTTGTGTCAACTCACGGTACTAACCGCCATTCAAGGCTGCAATCTCATCACGAGGTTTGACGTTTACACCGCGTATGAGCTTCACTTACCGACCGTACCGGGCTTCCACATCATTCTCTACACGCCACGCTGTTGTGTCAACTCACGGTACTAACCGCCATTCAAGGCTGCAATCTCATCACGAGGTCTGACGTTTACACCGCGTATGAGCTTCACTTACCGACCGTACCGGGCTTCCACATCATTCTCTACACGCCGCGCTGTTGTGTCAACTCACGGTACTAACCGCCATTCAAGGCTGCAATCTCATCACGAGGTTTGACGTTTACACCGCGTATGAGCTTCACTTACCGACCGTACCGGGCTTCCACATCATTCTCTACACGCCACGCTGTTGTGTCAACTCACGGTACTAACCGCCATTCAAGGCTCCAATCTCATCACGAGGTTTGACGTTTACACCGCGCATGAACTTCACTTGCCGACCGTACCGGGCTTCCACATCATTCTCTACACGCCGCGCTGTTGTGTCGACTCACGGTACTAACCGCCATTCAAGGCTCCAATCTCATCACGAGGTTTGACGTTTACACCGCGTATGAGCTTCACTTACCGACCGTACCGGGCTTCCACATCATTCTCTACACGCCGCGCTGTTGTGTCAACTCACGGTACTAACCGCCATTCAAGGCTCCAATCTCATCACGAGGTTTGACGTTTACACCGCGTATGAGCTTCACTTGCCGACCGTACCGGGCTTCCACATCATTCTCTACACGCCGCGCTGTTGTGTCAACTCACGGTACTAACCGCCATTCAAGGCTCCAATCTCATCACGAGGTTTGACGTTTACACCTCGTATGAGCTTCACTTGCCGACCGTACCGGGCTTCCACATCATTCTCTGCACGCCGCGCTGTTGTGTCAACTCACGGTACTAACCGCCATTTAAGGCTCCAATCTCATCACGAGGTTTGACGTTTACACCGCGTATGAGCTCCACTTGCCGACCGTACCGGGCTTCCAAATCATTCTCCACACGCCGCGCTGTTGTGTCAACTCACGGTACTAACCGCCATTCAAGGCTCCAATCTCATCACGAGGTTTGACGTCTACACCGCGTATGAGCTTCACTTGCCGACCGTACCGGGCTCACATCATTCTCTACACGCCGCGCTGTTGTGTCAACTCACGGTACTAACCGCCATCCAAAGCTCCAATCTCATCACGAGGTTTGACGTTTACACCGCGTATGAGCTTCACTTGCCGACCGTACCGGGCTCACATCATTCTCTACACGCCGCGCTGTTGTGTCAACTCACGGTACTAACCGCCATTCAAGGCTGCAATCTCATCACGAGGTTTGACGTTTACACCGCGTATGAGCTTCACTTGCCGACCGTACCGGGCTTCCACATCATTCTCTACACGCCGCGCTGTTGTGTCAACTCACGGTACTAACCGCCATTCAAGGCTCCAATCTCATCACGAGGTTTGACGTTCACACCGCGTATGAGCTTCACTCACCGACCGTACCGGGCTTCCACATCATTCTCTACACGCCGCGCTGTTGTGTCAACTCACGGTACTAACCGCCATTCAAGGCTCCAATCTCATCGCGAGGTTTGACGTTCACACCGCGTATGAGCTTCACTCATTGACCGTACCGGGCTTCCACATCATTCTCTACACGCCGCGCTGTTGTGTCAACTCACGGTACTAACCGCCATTCAAGGCTCCAATCTCATCACGAGGTTTGACGTTTACACCGCGTATGAGCTTCACTTGCCGACCGTACCGGGCTTCCACATCATTCTCTGCACGCCACGCTGTTGTGTCAACTCACGGTACTAACCGCCATTCAAGGCTCCAATCTCATCACGAGGTCTGACGTTTACACCGCGTATGAGCTTCACTTGCCGACCGTACCGGGCTTCCACAACATTCTCTGCACGCCACGCTGTTGTGTCAACTCACGGTACTAACCGCCATTCAAGGCTCCAATCTCATCACGAGGTTTGACGTTTACACCGCGTATGAGCTTCACTTGCCGACCGTACCGGGCTCCCACATCATTCTCTGCACGCCGCGCTGTTGTGTCAACTCACGGTACTAACCGCCATTCAAGGCTGCAATCTCATCACGAGGTTTGACGTTTACACCGCGTATGAGCTTCACTTGCTGACCGTACCGGGCTTCCACATCATTCTCTGCACGGCGCGCTGTTGTGTCAACTCACGGTACTAACCGCCATTCAAGGCTCCAATCTCATCACGAGGTTTGACGTTTACACCGCGTATGAGCTTCACTTGCCGACCGTACCGGGCTTCCACATCATTCTCTGCACGCCGCGCTGTTGTGTCAACTCACGGTACTAACCGCCATTCAAGGCTCCAATCTCATCACGAGGTTTGACGTTTACACCGCGTATGAGCTTCACTTGCCGACCGTACCGGGCTTCCACATCATTCTCTGCACGCCGCGCTGTTGTGTCAACTCACGGTACTAACCGCCATTCAAGGCTGCAATCTCATCACGAGGTTTGACGTTTACACCGCGTATGAGCTTCACTCACCGACCGTACCGGGCTCACATCATTCTCTACACGCCGCGCTGTTGTGTCAACTCACGGTACTTACCGCCATTCAAGGCTGCAATCTCATCACGAGGTTTGACGTTTACACCGCGTATGAGCTTCACTTGCCGACCGTACCGGGCTTCCACATCATTCTCTGCACGCCGCGCTGTTGTGTCAACTCACGGTACTTACCGCCATTCAAGGCTGCAATCTCATCACGAGGTTTGACGTTTACACCGCGTATGAGCTTCACTTGCCGACCGTACCGGGCTTCCACATCATTCTCTGCACGCCGCGCTGTTGTGTCAACTCACGGTACTAACCGCCATTCAAGGCTCCAATCTCATCAAGAGGTTTGACGTTTACACCGCGTATGAGCTTCACTTGCCGACCGTACCGGGCTTCCACATCATTCTCTGCACGCCGCGCTGTTGTGTCAACTCACGGTACTAACCGCCATTCAAGGCTGCAATCTCATCACGAGGTTTGACGTTTACACCGCGTATGAGCTTCACTTGCCGACCGTACCGGGCTCACATCATTCTCTACACGCCGCGCTGTTGTGTCAACTCACGGTACTAACCGCCATTCAAGGCTCCAATCTCATCACGAGGTTTGACGTTTACACCGCGTATGAGCTTCACTTGCCGACCGTACCGGGCTTCCACATCATTCTCTACACGCCGCGCTGTTGTGTCAACTCACGGTACTAACCGCCATTCAAGGCTGCAATCTCATCACGAGGTTTGACGTTTACACCGCGTATGAGCTTCACTTGCCGACCGTACCGGGCTTCCACACCATTCTCTACACGCCACGCTGTTGTGAACCGTCATTCAAGGCTCCAATCTCATCACGAGGTTTGACGTTTACACCGCGTATGAGCTTCACTTGCCGACCGTACCGGGCTTCCACACCATTCTCTACACGCCACGCTGTTGTGAACCGTCATTCAAGGCTCCAATCTCATCACGAGGTTTGACGTTTACACCGCGTATGAGCTTCACTTGCCGACCGTACCGGGCTTCCACACCATTCTCTACACGCCGCGCTGTTGTGAACCGTCATTCAAGGCTCCAATCTCATCACGAGGTTTGACGTTTACACCGCGTATGAGCTTCACTTGCCGACCATACCGGGCTTCCACACCATTCTCTACACGCCGCGCTGTTGTGAAACGCCATTCAAGGCTCCAATCTCATCACGAGGTTTGACGTTTACACCGCGTATGAGCTTCACTTGCCGACCGTACCGGGCTTCCACACCATTCTCTGCACGCCACGCTGTTGTGTCAACTCACGGTACTAACCGCCATTCAAGGCTCCAATCTCATCACGAGGTTTGACGTTTACACCGCGTATGAGCTTCACTTGCCGACCGTACCGGGCTTCCACATCATTCTCTACACGCCGCGCTGTTGTGTCAACTCACGGTACTAACCGCCATTCAAGGCTCCAATCTCATCACGAGGTTTGACGTTTACACCGCGTATGAGCTTCACTTGCCGACCGTACCGGGCTTCCACATCATTCTCTACACGCCGCGCTGTTGTGTCAACTCACGGTACTAACCGCCATTCAAGGCTGCAATCTCATCGCGAGGTTTGACGTCTACACCGCGTATGAGCTTCACTTACTGACCGTACTGGGCTTCCACATCATTCTCTTTACGCCGCGCTGTTGTGTCAACTCACGGTACTAACCGCCATTCAAGGCTCCAATCTCATCACGAGGTTTGACGTTTACACCGCGTATGAGCTTCACTTGCCGACCGTACCGGGCTTCCACATCATTCTCTACACGCCGCGCTGTTGTGTCAACTCACGGTACTAACCGCCATCCAAGGCTCCAATCTCATCACGAGGTTTGACGTTTACACCGCGTATGAGCTTCACTTGCCGACCGTACCGGGCTTCCACATCATTCTCCGCACGCCGCGCTGTTGTGTCAACTCACGGTACTAACCGCCATTCAAGGCTCCAATCTCATCACGAGGTTTGACGTTTACACCGCGTATGAACTTCACTTACCGACCGTACCGGGCTTCCACATCATTCTCTGCACGCCACGCTGTTGTGTTAACTCACGGTACTAACCGCCATCCAAGGCTCCAATCTCATCACGAGGTTTGACGTTTACACCGCGTATGAGCTTCACTTGCCGACCGTACCGGGCTTCCACATCATTCTCTGCACGCCACGCTGTTGTGTCAACTCACGGTACTAACCGCCATCCAAGGCTCCAATCTCATCACGAGGTTTGACGTTTACACCGCGTATGAGCTTCACTTGCCGACCGTACCGGGCTTCCACATCATTCTCTACACGCCGCGCTGTTGTGTCAACTCACGGTACTAACCGCCATTCAAGGCTGCAATCTCATCACGAGGTTTGACGTTTACACCGCGTATGAGCTTCACTTACCGACCGTACCGGGCTTCCACATCATTCTCTACACGCCACGCTGTTGTGTCAACTCACGGTACTAACCGCCATTCAAGGCTGCAATCTCATCACGAGGTCTGACGTTTACACCGCGTATGAGCTTCACTTACCGACCGTACCGGGCTTCCACATCATTCTCTACACGCCGCGCTGTTGTGTCAACTCACGGTACTAACCGCCATTCAAGGCTGCAATCTCATCACGAGGTTTGACGTTTACACCGCGTATGAGCTTCACTTACCGACCGTACCGGGCTTCCACATCATTCTCTACACGCCACGCTGTTGTGTCAACTCACGGTACTAACCGCCATTCAAGGCTCCAATCTCATCACGAGGTTTGACGTTTACACCGCGCATGAACTTCACTTGCCGACCGTACCGGGCTTCCACATCATTCTCTACACGCCGCGCTGTTGTGTCGACTCACGGTACTAACCGCCATTCAAGGCTCCAATCTCATCACGAGGTTTGACGTTTACACCGCGTATGAGCTTCACTTACCGACCGTACCGGGCTTCCACATCATTCTCTACACGCCGCGCTGTTGTGTCAACTCACGGTACTAACCGCCATTCAAGGCTCCAATCTCATCACGAGGTTTGACGTTTACACCGCGTATGAGCTTCACTTGCCGACCGTACCGGGCTTCCACATCATTCTCTACACGCCGCGCTGTTGTGTCAACTCACGGTACTAACCGCCATTCAAGGCTCCAATCTCATCACGAGGTTTGACGTTTACACCTCGTATGAGCTTCACTTGCCGACCGTACCGGGCTTCCACATCATTCTCTGCACGCCGCGCTGTTGTGTCAACTCACGGTACTAACCGCCATTTAAGGCTCCAATCTCATCACGAGGTTTGACGTTTACACCGCGTATGAGCTCCACTTGCCGACCGTACCGGGCTTCCAAATCATTCTCCACACGCCGCGCTGTTGTGTCAACTCACGGTACTAACCGCCATTCAAGGCTCCAATCTCATCACGAGGTTTGACGTCTACACCGCGTATGAGCTTCACTTGCCGACCGTACCGGGCTCACATCATTCTCTACACGCCGCGCTGTTGTGTCAACTCACGGTACTAACCGCCATCCAAAGCTCCAATCTCATCACGAGGTTTGACGTTTACACCGCGTATGAGCTTCACTTGCCGACCGTACCGGGCTCACATCATTCTCTACACGCCGCGCTGTTGTGTCAACTCACGGTACTAACCGCCATTCAAGGCTGCAATCTCATCACGAGGTTTGACGTTTACACCGCGTATGAGCTTCACTTGCCGACCGTACCGGGCTTCCACATCATTCTCTACACGCCGCGCTGTTGTGTCAACTCACGGTACTAACCGCCATTCAAGGCTCCAATCTCATCACGAGGTTTGACGTTCACACCGCGTATGAGCTTCACTCACCGACCGTACCGGGCTTCCACATCATTCTCTACACGCCGCGCTGTTGTGTCAACTCACGGTACTAACCGCCATTCAAGGCTCCAATCTCATCGCGAGGTTTGACGTTCACACCGCGTATGAGCTTCACTCATTGACCGTACCGGGCTTCCACATCATTCTCTACACGCCGCGCTGTTGTGTCAACTCACGGTACTAACCGCCATTCAAGGCTCCAATCTCATCACGAGGTTTGACGTTTACACCGCGTATGAGCTTCACTTGCCGACCGTACCGGGCTTCCACATCATTCTCTGCACGCCACGCTGTTGTGTCAACTCACGGTACTAACCGCCATTCAAGGCTCCAATCTCATCACGAGGTCTGACGTTTACACCGCGTATGAGCTTCACTTGCCGACCGTACCGGGCTTCCACAACATTCTCTGCACGCCACGCTGTTGTGTCAACTCACGGTACTAACCGCCATTCAAGGCTCCAATCTCATCACGAGGTTTGACGTTTACACCGCGTATGAGCTTCACTTGCCGACCGTACCGGGCTCCCACATCATTCTCTGCACGCCGCGCTGTTGTGTCAACTCACGGTACTAACCGCCATTCAAGGCTGCAATCTCATCACGAGGTTTGACGTTTACACCGCGTATGAGCTTCACTTGCTGACCGTACCGGGCTTCCACATCATTCTCTGCACGGCGCGCTGTTGTGTCAACTCACGGTACTAACCGCCATTCAAGGCTCCAATCTCATCACGAGGTTTGACGTTTACACCGCGTATGAGCTTCACTTGCCGACCGTACCGGGCTTCCACATCATTCTCTGCACGCCGCGCTGTTGTGTCAACTCACGGTACTAACCGCCATTCAAGGCTCCAATCTCATCACGAGGTTTGACGTTTACACCGCGTATGAGCTTCACTTGCCGACCGTACCGGGCTTCCACATCATTCTCTGCACGCCGCGCTGTTGTGTCAACTCACGGTACTAACCGCCATTCAAGGCTGCAATCTCATCACGAGGTTTGACGTTTACACCGCGTATGAGCTTCACTCACCGACCGTACCGGGCTCACATCATTCTCTACACGCCGCGCTGTTGTGTCAACTCACGGTACTTACCGCCATTCAAGGCTGCAATCTCATCACGAGGTTTGACGTTTACACCGCGTATGAGCTTCACTTGCCGACCGTACCGGGCTTCCACATCATTCTCTGCACGCCGCGCTGTTGTGTCAACTCACGGTACTTACCGCCATTCAAGGCTGCAATCTCATCACGAGGTTTGACGTTTACACCGCGTATGAGCTTCACTTGCCGACCGTACCGGGCTTCCACATCATTCTCTGCACGCCGCGCTGTTGTGTCAACTCACGGTACTAACCGCCATTCAAGGCTGCAATCTCATCACGAGGTTTGACGTTTACACCGCGTATGAGCTTCACTTGCCGACCGTACCGGGCTTCCACATCATTCTCTACACGCCGCGCTGTTGTGTCAACTCACGGTACTAACCGCCATCCAAGGCTCCAATCTCATCACGAGGTTTGACGTTTACACCGCGTATGAGCTTCACTCACCGACCGTACGGGGCTTCCACATCATTCTCTACACGCCGCGCTGTTGTGTCAACTCACGGTACCAACCGCCATTCAAGGCTGCAATCTCATCACGAGGTTTGACGTTTACACCGCGTATGAGCTTCACTTGCCGATCGTACCGGGCTTCCACATCATTCTCTACACGCCGCGCTGTTGTGTCAACTCACGGTACTGACCGCCATTCAAGGCTGCAATCTCATCACGAGGTTTGACGTTTACACCGCGTATGAGCTTCACTTGCCGACCGTACCGGGCTTCCACATCATTCTCTACACGCCGCGCTGTTGTGTCAACTCACGGTACTAACCGCCATTCAAGGCTGCAATCTCATCACGAGGTCTGACGTTTACACCGCGTATGAGCTTCACTCACCGACCGTACCGGGCTCACATCATTCTCTACACGCCGCGCTGTTGTGTCAACTCACGGTACTAACCGCCATTCAAGGCTGCAATCTCATCACGAGGTTTGACGTTTACACCGCGTATGAGCTTCACTTACCGACCGTACCGGGCTTCCACATCATTCTCTACACGCCGCGCTGTTGTGTCAACTCACGGTACTGACCGCCATTCAAGGCTGCAATCTCATCACGAGGTTTGACGTTTACACCGCGTATGAGCTTCACTTACCGACCGTACCGGGCTTCCACATCATTCTCTGCACGCCACGCTGTTGTGTCAACTCACGGTACTAACCGCCATTCAAGGCTCCAATCTCATCGCGAGGTTTGACGTTTACACCGCGTATGAGCTTCACTTGCCGACCGTACCGGGCTTCCACATCATTCTCTACACGCCGCGCTGTTGTGTCAACTCACGGTACTGACCGCCATTCAAGGCTGCAATCTCATCACGAGGTTTGACGTTTACACCGCGTATGAGCTTCACTTACCGACCGTACCGGGCTTCCACATCATTCTCTACACGCCGCGCTGTTGTGTCAACTCACGGTACTGACCGCCATTCAAGGCTGCAATCTCATCACGAGGTTTGACGTTTACACCGCGTATGAGCTTCACTTACCGACCGTACCGGGCTTCCACATCATTCTCTACACGCCGCGCTGTTGTGTCAACTCACGGTACTGACCGCCATTCAAGGCTGCAATCTCATCACGAGGTTTGACGTTTACACCGCGTATGAGCTTCACTTACCGACCGTACCGGGCTTCCACATCATTCTCTACACGCCGCGCTGTTGTGTCAACTCACGGTACTAACCGCCATTCAAGGCTCCAATCTCATCGCGAGGTTTGACGTTTACACCGCGTATGAGCTTCACTTGCCGACCGTACCGGGCTTCCACATCATTCTCTACACGCCGCGCTGTTGTGTCAACTCACGGTACTAACCGCCATTCAAGGCTGCAATCTCATCACGAGGTTTGACGTTTACACCGCGTATGAGCTTCACTTGCTGACCGTACCGGGCTTCCACATCATTCTCTACACGCCGCGCTGTTGTGTCAACTCACGGTACTAACCGCCATTCAAGGCTGCAATCTCATCACGAGGTTTGACGTTTACACCGCGTATGAGCTTCACTTGCCGACCGTACCGGGCTTCCACATCATTCTCTACACGCCACGCTGTTGTGTCAACTCACGGTACTAACCGCCATTCAAGGCTCCAATCTCATCACGAGGTTTGACGTTTACACCGCGTATGAGCTTCACTTGCCGACCATACCGGGCTTCCACATCATTCTCTACACGCCGCGCTGTTGTGTCAACTCACGGTACTAACCGCCATTCAAGGCTGCAATCTCATCACGAGGTTTGACGTTTACACCGCGTATGAGCTTCACTTACCGACCGTACCGGGCTTCCACATCATTCTCTGCACGCCGCGCTGTTGTGTCAACTCACGGTACTAACCGCCATTCAAGGCTGCAATCTCATCACGAGGTTTGACGTTTACACCGCGTATGAGCTTCACTTGCCGACCGTACCGGGCTTCCACATCATTCTCTACACGCCGCGCTGTTGTGTCAACTCACGGTACTAACCGTCATCCAAGGCTGCAATCTCATCACGAGGTTTGACGTTTACACCATGTATGAGCTTCACTTACCGACCGTACCGGGCTTCCACATCATTCTCTACACGCCGCGCTGTTGTGTCAACTCACGGTACTAACCGCCATTCAAGGCTGCAATCTCATCACGAGGTTTGACGTTTACACCGCGTATGAGCTTCACTCACCGACCGTACCGGGCTTCCACATCATTCTCTACACGCCGCGCTGTTGTGTCAACTCACGGTACTAACCGCCATTCAAGGCTGCAATCTCATCACGAGGTTTGACGTTTACACCGCGTATGAGCTACACTTGCTGACCGTACCGGGCTTCCACATCATTCTCTACACGCCGCGCTGTTGTGTCAACTCACGGTACTAACCGCCATTCAAGGCTCCAATCTCATCACGAGGTTTGACGTTTACACCGCGTATGAGCTACACTCACCGACCGTACCGGGCTTCCACATCATTCTCTACACGCCGCGCTGTTGTGTCAACTCAGGGTACTAACCGTCATCCAAGGCTCCAATCTCATCACGAGGTTTGACGTTTACACCGCGTATGAGCTTCACTTGCTGACCGTACCGGGCTTCCACATCATTCTCTACACGCCGCGCTGTTGTGTCAACTCACGGTACTAACCGCCATTCAAGGCTGCAATCTCATCACGAGGTTTGACGTTTACACCGCGTATGAGCTTCACTTGCCGACCGTACCGGGCTTCCACATCATTCTCTACACGCCGCGCTGTTGTGTCAACTCACGGTACTAACCGTCATCCAAGGCTCCAATCTCATCACGAGGTTTGACGTTTACACCGCGTATGAGCTTCACTTGCTGACCGTACCGGGCTTCCACATCATTCTCTACACGCCGCGCTGTTGTGTCAACTCACGGTACTAACCGCCATTCAAGGCTGCAATCTCATCACGAGGTTTGACGTTTACACCGCGTATGAGCTTCACTCACCGACCGTACCGGGCTTCCACATCATTCTCTACACGCCGCGCTGTTGTGTCAACTCACGGTACTAACCGCCATTCAAGGCTGCAATCTCATCACGAGGTTTGACGTTTACACCGCGTATGAGCTTCACTCACCGACCGTACCGGGCTTCCACATCATTCTCTACACGCCGCGCTGTTGTGTCAACTCACGGTACTAACCGTCATCCAAGGCTCCAATCTCATCACGAGGTTTGACGTTTACACCGCGTATGAGCTTCACTTGCCGACCATACCGGGCTTCCACATCATTCTCTACACGCCGCGCTGTTGTGTCAACTCACGGTACTAACCGCCATTCAAGGCTGCAATCTCATCACGAGGTTTGACGTTTACACCGCGTATGAGATTCACTCACCGACCGTACCGGCCCCACATCATTCTCTACACGCCGCGCTGTTGTGTCAACTCACGGTACTAACCGTCATCCAAGGCTCCAATCTCATCACGAGGTTTGACGTTTACACCGCGTATGAGCTTTACTTGCCTACCGTACCGGGCTTCCACATCATTCTCTACACGCCGCGCTGTTGTGTCAACTCACGGTACTAACCGCCATTCAAGGCTGCAATCTCATCACGAGGTTTGACGTTTACACCGCGTATGAGCTTCACTTGCTGACCGTACCGGGCTTCCACATCATTCTCTGCACGCCGCGCTGTTGTGTCAACTCACGGTACTAACCGCCATTCAAGGCTGCAATCTCATCACGAGGTTTGACGTTTACACCGCGTATGAGCTTCACTTGCCGACCGTACCGGGCTTCCACATCATTCTCTACACGCCGCGCTGTTGTGTCAACTCACGGTACTAACCGTCATCCAAGGCTCCAATCTCATCGCGAGGTTTGACGTTTACACCGCGTATGAGCTTCACTTGCCGACCGTACCGGGCTTCCACATCATTCTCTACACGCCGCGCTGTTGTGTCAACTCACGGTACTAACCGCCATTCAAGGCTGCAATCTCATCACGAGGTTTGACGTTTACACCGCGTATGAGCTTCACTTACCGACCGTACCGGGCTTCCACATCATTCTCTACACGCCACGCTGTTGTGTCAACTCACGGTACTAACCGTCATCCAAGGCTGCAATCGCAGCACGAGTTTGACGTTTACACCGCGTATGAGCTTCACTTACCGACCGTACCGGGCTTCCACATCATTCTCTACACGCCGCGCTGTTGTGTCAACTCACGGTACTAACCGTCATCCAAGGCTGCAATCTCATCACGAGGTTTGACGTTTACACCATGTATGAGCTTCACTTACCGACCGTACCGGGCTTCCACATCATTCTCTACACGCCGCGCTGTTGTGTCAACTCACGGTACTAACCGCCATTCAAGGCTGCAATCTCATCACGAGGTTTGACGTTTACACCGCGTATGAGCTTCACTCACCGACCGTACCGGGCTTCCACATCATTCTCTACACGCCGCGCTGTTGTGTCAACTCACGGTACTAACCGTCATCCAAGGCTCCAATCTCATCACGAGGTTTGACGTTTACACCGCGTATGAGCTTCACTTGCTGACCGTACCGGGCTTCCACATCATTCTCTACACGCCGCGCTGTTGTGTCAACTCACGGTACTAACCGCCATTCAAGGCTGCAATCTCATCACGAGGTTTGACGTTTACACCGCGTATGAGCTTCACTTGCCGACCGTACCGGGCTTCCACATCATTCTCTACACGCCGCGCTGTTGTGTCAACTCACGGTACTAACCGTCATCCAAGGCTCCAATCTCATCACGAGGTTTGACGTTTACACCGCGTATGAGCTTCACTTGCTGACCGTACCGGGCTTCCACATCATTCTCTACACGCCGCGCTGTTGTGTCAACTCACGGTACTAACCGCCATTCAAGGCTGCAATCTCATCACGAGGTTTGACGTTTACACCGCGTATGAGCTTCACTCACCGACCGTACCGGGCTTCCACATCATTCTCTACACGCCGCGCTGTTGTGTCAACTCACGGTACTAACCGCCATTCAAGGCTGCAATCTCATCACGAGGTTTGACGTTTACACCGCGTATGAGCTTCACTCACCGACCGTACCGGGCTTCCACATCATTCTCTACACGCCGCGCTGTTGTGTCAACTCACGGTACTAACCGTCATCCAAGGCTCCAATCTCATCACGAGGTTTGACGTTTACACCGCGTATGAGCTTCACTTGCCGACCATACCGGGCTTCCACATCATTCTCTACACGCCGCGCTGTTGTGTCAACTCACGGTACTAACCGCCATTCAAGGCTGCAATCTCATCACGAGGTTTGACGTTTACACCGCGTATGAGATTCACTCACCGACCGTACCGGGCTTCCACATCATTCTCTACACGCCGCGCTGTTGTGTCAACTCACGGTACTAACCGTCATCCAAGGCTCCAATCTCATCACGAGGTTTGACGTTTACACCGCGTATGAGCTTTACTTGCCGACCGTACCGGGCTTCCACATCATTCTCTACACTCCGCGCTGTTGTGTCAACTCACGGTACTAACCGCCATTCAAGGCTGCAATCTCATCACGAGGTTTGACGTTTACACCGCGTATGAGCTTCACTTGCTGACCGTACCGGGCTTCCACATCATTCTCTACACGCCGCGCTGTTGTGTCAACTCACGGTACTAACCGCCATTCAAGGCTGCAATCTCATCACGAGGTTTGACGTTTACACCGCGTATGAGCTTCACTTACCGACCGTACCGGGCTTCCACATCATTCTCTGCACGCCGCGCTGTTGTGTCAACTCACGGTACTAACCGCCATTCAAGGCTGCAATCTCATCACGAGGTTTGACGTTTACACCGCGTATGAGCTTCACTTGCCGACCGTACCGGGCTTCCACATCATTCTCTACACGCCGCGCTGTTGTGTCAACTCACGGTACTAACCGTCATCCAAGGCTCCAATCTCATCGCGAGGTTTGACGTTTACACCGCGTATGAGCTTCACTTGCCGACCGTACCGGGCTTCCACATCATTCTCTACACGCCGCGCTGTTGTGTCAACTCACGGTACTAACCGCCATTCAAGGCTCCAATCTCATCACGAGGTTTGACGTTTACACCGCGTATGAGCTTCACTTGCCGACCATACCGGGCTTCCACATCATTCTCTACACGCCGCGCTGTTGTGTCAACTCACGGTACTAACCGTCATCCAAGGCTCCAATCTCATCGCGAGGTTTGACGTTTACACCGCGTATGAGCTTCACTTGCCGACCATACCGGGCTCACATCATTCTCTACACGCCGCGCTGTTGTGTCAACTCACGGTACTAACCGTCATCCAAGGCTCCAATCTCATCGCGAGGTTTGACGTTTACACCGCGTATGAGCTTCACTTGCCGACCGTACCGGGCTTCCACATCATTCTCTACACGCCGCGCTGTTGTGTCAACTCACGGTACTAACCGTCATCCAAGGCTCCAATCTCATCGCGAGGTTTGACGTTTACACCGCGTATGAGCTTCACTTGCCGACCATACCGGGCTTCCACATCATTCTCTGCACGCCGCGCTGTTGTGTCAACTCACGGTACTAACCGCCATCCAAGGCTCCAATCTCATCGCGAGGTTTGACGTTTACACCGCGTATGAGCTTCACTTGCCGACCGTACCGGGCTTCCACATCATTCTCTGCACGCCGCGCTGTTGTGTCAACTCACGGTACTAACCGCCATTCAAGGCTCCAATCTCATCACGAGGTTTGACGTTTACACCGCGTATGAGCTTCACTTGCCGACCATACCGGGCTTCCACATCATTCTCTACACGCCGCGCTGTTGTGTCAACTCACGGTACTAACCGTCATCCAAGGCTCCAATCTCATCGCGAGGTTTGACGTTTACACCGCGTATGAGCTTCACTTGCCGACCGTACCGGGCTTCCACATCATTCTCTGCACGCCGCGCTGTTGTGTCAACTCACGGTACTAACCGCCATTCAAGGCTGCAATCTCATCACGAGGTTTGACGTTTACACCGCGTATGAGCTTCACTTGCCGACCGTACCGGGCTTCCACATCATTCTCTGCACGCCACGCTGTTGTGTCAACTCACGGTACTAACCGCCATTCAAAGCTGCAATCTCATCACGAGGTTTGACGTTTACACCGCGTATGAGCTTCACTTGCCGACCATACCGGGCTCACATCATTCTCTACACGCCGCGCTGTTGTGTCAACTCACGGTACTAACCGCCATTCAAGGCTGCAATCTCATCACGAGGTTTGACGTTTACACCGCGTATGAGCTTCACTTGCCGACCGTACCGGGCTTCCACATCATCCTCTACACGCCGCGCTGTTGTGAACCGCCATTCAAGGCTCCAATCTCATCGCGAGGTTTGACGTTTACACCGCGTATGAGCTTCACTTGCCGACCGTACCGGGCTTCCACATCATTCTCTACACGCCACGCTGTTGTGTCAACTCACGGTACTAACCGCCATTCAAGGCTCCAATCTCATCACGAGGTTTGACGTTTACACCGCGTATGAGCTTCACTTGCCGACCATACCGGGCTTCCACATCATCCTCTACACGCCGCGCTGTTGTGTCAACTCACGGTACTAACCGCCATTCAAGGCTGCAATCTCATCACGAGGTTTGACGTTTACACCGCGTATGAGCTTCACTTGCCGACCATACCGGGCTTCCACATCATCCTCTACACGCCGCGCTGTTGTGTCAACTCACGGTACTAACCGCCATTCAAGGCTCCAATCTCATCACGAGGTTTGACGTTTACACCGCGTATGAGCTTCACTTGCCGACCATACCGGGCTTCCACATCATTCTCTACACGCCGCGCTGTTGTGTCAACTCACGGTACTAACCGCCATTCAAGGCTCCAATCTCATCACGAGGTTTGACGTTTACACCGCGTATGAGCTTCACTTGCCGACCATACCGGGCTTCCACATCATTCTCTACACGCCGCGCTGTTGTGTCAACTCACGGTACTAACCGCCATTCAAGGCTCCAATCTCATCACGAGGTTTGACGTTTACACCGCGTATGAGCTTCACTTGCCGACCATACCGGGCTTCCACATCATTCTCTACACGCCGCGCTGTTGTGTCAACTCACGGTACTAACCGCCATTCAAGGCTCCAATCTCATCACGAGGTTTGACGTTTACACCGCGTATGAGCTTCACTTGCCGACCATACCGGGCTTCCACATCATTCTCTACACGCCGCGCTGTTGTGTCAACTCACGGTACTAACCGCCATTCAAGGCTGCAATCTCATCACGAGGTTTGACGTTTACACCGCGTATGAGCTTCACTTGCCGACCGTACCGGGTTTCCACATCATTCTCTACACGCCGCGCTGTTGTGTCAACTCACGGTACTAACCGCCATTCAAGGCTGCAATCTCATCACGAGGTTTGACGTTTACACCGCGTATGAGCTTCACTTGCCGACCGTACCGGGCTTCCACATCATTCTCTGCACGCCACGCTGTTGTGTCAACTCACGGTACTAACCGCCATTCAAGGCTCCAATCTCATCACGAGGTTTGACGTTTACACCGCGTATGATCTTCACTTGCCGACCGTACCAGGCTTCCACATCATTCTCTGCACGCCGCGCTGTTGTGTCAACTCACGGTACTAACCGCCATTCAAGGCTGCAATCTCATCACGAGGTTTGACGTTTACACCGCGTATGAGCTTCACTTGCCGACCGTACCAGGCTTCCACATCATTCTCTGCACGCCGCGCTGTTGTCTCAACTCACGGTACTAACCGCCATTCAAGGCTGCAATCTCATCACGAGGTTTGACGTTTACACCGCGTATGAGCTTCACTTGCCGACCGTACCGGGCTTCCACATCATTCTCTGCACGCCGCGCTGTTGTGTCAACTCACGGTACTAACCGCCATTCAAGGCTGCAATCTCATCACGAGGTTTGACGTTTACACCGCGTATGAGCTTCACTTGCCGACCGTACCGGGCTTCCACATCATTCTCTGCACGCCGCGCTGTTGTGTCAACTCACGGTACTAACCGCCATTCAAGGCTCCAATCTCATCACGAGGTTTGACGTTTACACCGCGTATGAGCTTCACTTACCGACCGTACCGGGCTCACATCATTCTCTACACGCCGCGCTGTTGTGTCAACTCACTGTACTGACCGCCATTCAATGCTCCAATCTCATCACGAGGTTTGACGTTTACACCGCGTATGAGCTTCACTTGCCGACCGTACCGGGCTTCCACATCATTCTCTACACGCCGCGCTGTTGTGTCAACTCACGGTACTAACCGCCATTCAAGGCTCCAATCTCATCACGAGGTTTGACGTTTACACCGCGTATGAGCTTCACTTGCCGACCGTACCGGGCTTCCACATCATTCTCTGCACGCCGCGCTGTTGTGTCAACTCACGGTACTAACCGCCATTCAAGGCTGCAATCTCATCACGAGGTTTGACGTTTACACCGCGTATGAGCTTCACTTACCGACCGTACCGGGCTCACATCATTCTCTACACGCCGCGCTGTTGTGTCAACTCACGGTACTAACCGCCATCAAAGGCTCCAATCTCATCACGAGGTTTGACGTTTACACCGCGTATGAGCTTCACTTGCCGACCGTACCGGGCTTCCACATCATTCTCTACACGCCACGCTGTTGTGTCAACTCACGGTACTAACCGCCATTCAAGGCTGCAATCTCATCACGAGGTTTGACGTTTACACCGCGTATGAGCTTCACTTACCGACCATACCGGGCTCACATCATTCTCTGCACGCCACGCTGTTGTGTCAACTCACGGTACTAACCGCCATTCAAGGCTCCAATCTCATCACGAGGTTTGACGTTTACACCGCGTATGAGCTTCACTTGCCGACCATACCGGGCTCACATCATTCTCTGCACGCCGCGCTGTTGTGTCAACTCACGGTACTAACCGCCATTCAAGGCTGCAATCTCATCACGAGGTTTGACGTTTACACCGCGTATGAGCTTCACTTGCCGACCATACCGGGCTCACATCATTCTCTACACGCCGCGCTGTTGTGTCAACTCACGGTACTAACCGCCATTCAAGGCTGCAATCTCATCACGAGGTTTGACGTTTACACCGCGTATGAGCTTCACTTGCCGACCATACCGGGCTCACATCATTCTCTACACGCCGCGCTGTTGTGTCAACTCACGGTACTAACCGCCATTCAAGGCTGCAATCTCATCACGAGGTTTGACGTTTACACCGCGTATGAGCTTCACTTACCGACCATACCGGGCTCACATCATTCTCTGCACGCCACGCTGTTGTGTCAACTCACGGTACTAACCGCCATTCAAGGCTCCAATCTCATCACGAGGTTTGACGTTTACACCGCGTATGAGCTTCACTTGCTGACCGTACCGGGCATCCACATCATTCTCTACACGCCGCGCTGTTGTGTCAACTCACGGTACTAACCGCCATTCAAGGCTGCAATCTCATCACGAGGTTTGACGTTTACACCGCGTATGAGCTTCACTTACCGACCGTACCGGGCTTCCACATCATTCTCTGCACGCCGCGCTGTTGTGTCAACTCACGGTACTAACCGCCATTCAAGGCTGCAATCTCATCACGAGGTTTGACGTTTACACCGCGTATGAGCTTCACTTGCCGACCATACCGGGCTCACATCATTCTCTGCACGCCGCGCTGTTGTGTCAACTCACGGTACTAACCGCCATTCAATGCTCCAATCTCATCACGAGGTTTGACGTTTACACCGCGTATGAGCTTCACTCACCGACCGTACCGGGCTTCCACATCATTCTCTACACGCCGCGCTGTTGTGTCAACTCACGGTACTAACCGCCATTCAAGGCTGCAATCTCATCACGAGGTTTGACGTTTACACCGCGTATGAGCTTCACTCACCGACCGTACCGGGCTTCCACATCATTCTCTACACGCCGCGCTGTTGTGTCAACTCACGGTACTAACCGCCATTCAAGGCTGCAATCTCATCACGAGGTTTGACGTTTACACCGCGTATGAGCTTCACTTGCCGACCATACCGGGCTCACATCATTCTCTGCACGCCGCGCTGTTGTGTCAACTCACGGTACTAACCGCCATTCAAGGCTGCAATCTCATCGCGAGGTTTGACGTTTACACCGCGTATGAGCTTCACTTGCCGACCGTACTGGGCTTCCACATCATTCTCTACACGCCACGCTGTTGTGTCAACTCACGGTACTAACCGCCATTCAAGAGTGCAATCTCATCACGAGGTTTGACGTTTACACCGCGTATGAGCTTCACTTGCCGACCATACCGGGCTCACATCGTTCTCTACACGCCGCGCTGTTGTGTCAACTCACGGTACTAACCGCCATTCAAGGCTCCAATCTCATCACGAGGTTTGACGTTTACACCGCGTATGAGCTTCACTTGCCGACCGTACCGGGCTTCCACATCATTCTCTACACGCCGCGCTGTTGTGTCAACTCACGGTACTAACCGTCATCCAAGGCTCCAATCTCATCACGAGGTTTGACGTTTACACCGCGTATGAGCTTCACTTGCCGACCGTACCGGGCTTCCACATCATTCTCTACACGCCGCGCTGTTGTGTCAACTCACGGTACTAACCGTCATTCAAGGCTGCAATCGCATCACGAGGTTTGACATTTACACCGCGTATGAGCTTCACTTGCCGACCGTACCGGGCTTCCACATCATTCTCTACACGCCGCGCTGTTGTGTCAACTCACGGTACTAACCGCCATTCAAGGCTGCAATCGCATCACGAGGTTTGACGTTTACACCGCGTATGAGCTTCACTTGCCGACCGTACCGGGCTTCCACATCATTCTCTACACGCCGCGCTGTTGTGTCAACTCACGGTACTAACCGCCATTCAAGGCTCCAATCTCATCACGAGGTTTGACGTTTACACCGCGTATGAGCTTCACTCACCGACCGTACCGGGCTTGCACATCATTCTCTGCACGCCGCGCTGTTGTGTCAACTCACGGTACTAACCGCCATTCAAGGCTCCAATCTCATCACGAGGTTTGACGTTTACACCGCGAATGAGCTTCACTTACCGACCGTACCGGGCTCACATCATTCTCTACACGCCGCGCTCTTGTGTCAACTCACGGTACTAACCGCCATTCAAGGCTGCAATCTCATCACGAGGTTTGACGTTTACACCGCGTATGAGCTTCACTTGCCGACCGTACCGGGCTTCCACATCATTCTCTGCACGCCGCGCTGTTGTGTCAACTCACGGTACTAACCGCCATTCAAGGCTGCAATCTCATCACGAGGTTTGACATTTACACCGCGTATGAGCTTCACTTGCCGACCGTACCGGGCTTCCACATCATTCTCTACACGCCGCGCTGTTGTGTCAACTCACGGTACTAACCGCCATTCAAGGCTGCAATCGCATCACGAGGTTTGACGTTTACACCGCGTATGAGCTTCACTTGCCGACCGTACCGGGCTTCCACATCATTCTCTACACGCCGCGCTGTTGTGTCAACTCACGGTACTAACCGCCATTCAAGGCTCCAATCTCATCACGAGGTTTGACGTTTACACCGCGTATGAGCTTCACTCACCGACCGTACCGGGCTTGCACATCATTCTCTGCACGCCGCGCTTTTGTGTCAACTCACGGTACTAACCGCCATTCAAGGCTCCAATCTCATCACGAGGTTTTACGTTTACACCGCGAATGAGCTTCACTTACCGACCGTACCGGGCTCACATCATTCTCTACACGCCGCGCTGTTGTGTCAACTCACGGTACTAACCGCCATTCAAGGCTGCAATCTCATCACGAGGTTTGACGTTTACACCGCGTATGAGCTTCACTTGCCGACCGTACCGGGCTTCCACATCATTCTCTGCACGCCGCGCTGTTGTGTCAACTCACGGTACTAACCGCCATTCAAGGCTGCAATCTCATCACGAGGTTTGACGTTTACACCGCGTATGAGCTTCACTTACCGACCGTACCGGGCTTCCACATCATTCTCTACACACCGCGCTGTTGTGTCAACTCACGGTACTAACCGCCATTCAAGGCTCCAATCTCATCACGAGGTTTGACGTTTACACCGCGTATGAGCTTCACTTGCCGACCGTACCGGGCTCACATCATTCTCTACACGCCGCGCTGTTGTGTCAACTCACGGTACTAACCGCCATTCAAGGCTCCAATCTCATCACGAGGTTTGACGTTTACACCGCGTATGAGCTTCACTTGCCGACCATACCGGGCTCACATCATTCTCTACACGCCGCGCTGTTGTGCCAACTCACGGTACTAACCGCCATTCAAGGCTCCAATCTCATCACGAGGTCTGACGTTTACACCGCGTATGAGCTTCACTTGCCGACCGTACCGGGCTCACATCATTCTCTACACGCCGCGCTGTTGTGTCAACTCACGGTACTAACCGCCATTCAAGGCTGCAATCTCATCACGAGGTCTGACGTTTACACCGCGTATGAGCTTCATTTGCCGACCGTACCGGGCTTCCACATCATTCTCTGCACGCCACGCTGTTGTGTCAACTCACGGTACTAACCGCCATTCAAGGCTGCAATCTCATCACGAGGTTTGACGTTTACACCTCGTATGAGCTTCACTTGCCGACCATACCGGGCTTCCACATCATCCTCTACACGCCGCGCTGTTGTGTCAACTCACGGTACTAACCTCCATTCAAGGCTCCAATCTCATCACGAGGTTTGACGTTTACACCGCGTATGAGCTTCACTCACCGACCGTACCGGGCTTCCACATCATTCTCTACACGCCGCGCTGTTGTGTCAACTCACGGTACTAACCACCATTCAAGGCTGCAATCTCATCACGAGGTTTGACGTTTACACCGCGTATGAGCTTCACTTACCGACCGTACCGGGCTTCCACATCATTCTCTGCACGCCACGCTGTTGTGTCAACTCACGGTACTAACCGCCATTCAAGGCTCCAATCTCATCACGAGGTTTGACGTTTACACCGCGTATGAGCTTCACTTACCGACCGTACCGGGCTTCCACGTCATTCTCTGCACGCCGCGCTGTTGTGTCAACTCACGGTACTAACCGCCATTCAAGGCTGCAATCTCATCACGAGGTTTGACGTTTACACCGCGTATGAGCTTCACTTACCGACCGTACCGGGCTTCCACGTCATTCTCTGCACGCCGCGCTGTTGTGTCAACTCAAGGTACTAACCGCCATTCAAGGCTCCAATCTCATCACGAGGTTTGACGTTTACACCGCGTATGAGCTTCATTTGCCGACCGTACCGGGCTCACATCATTCTCTACACGCCGCGCTGTTGTGTCAACTCACGGTACTAACCGCCATTCAAGGCTGCAATCTCATCACGAGGTTTGACGTTTACACCGCGTATGAGCTTCACTTGCCGACCGTACCGGGTTTCCACATCATTCTCTACACGCCGCGCTGTTGTGTCAACTCACGGTACTAACCGCCATTCAAGGCTGCAATCTCATCACGAGGTTTGACGTTTACACCGCGTATGAGCTTCACTTGCCGACCGTACCGGGCTTCCACATCATTCTCTGCACGCCACGCTGTTGTGTCAACTCACGGTACTAACCGCCATTCAAGGCTCCAATCTCATCACGAGGTTTGACGTTTACACCGCGTATGATCTTCACTTGCCGACCGTACCAGGCTTCCACATCATTCTCTGCACGCCGCGCTGTTGTGTCAACTCACGGTACTAACCGCCATTCAAGGCTGCAATCTCATCACGAGGTTTGACGTTTACACCGCGTATGAGCTTCACTTGCCGACCGTACCAGGCTTCCACATCATTCTCTGCACGCCGCGCTGTTGTCTCAACTCACGGTACTAACCGCCATTCAAGGCTGCAATCTCATCACGAGGTTTGACGTTTACACCGCGTATGAGCTTCACTTGCCGACCGTACCGGGCTTCCACATCATTCTCTGCACGCCGCGCTGTTGTGTCAACTCACGGTACTAACCGCCATTCAAGGCTGCAATCTCATCACGAGGTTTGACGTTTACACCGCGTATGAGCTTCACTTGCCGACCGTACCGGGCTTCCACATCATTCTCTGCACGCCGCGCTGTTGTGTCAACTCACGGTACTAACCGCCATTCAAGGCTCCAATCTCATCACGAGGTTTGACGTTTACACCGCGTATGAGCTTCACTTACCGACCGTACCGGGCTCACATCATTCTCTACACGCCGCGCTGTTGTGTCAACTCACTGTACTGACCGCCATTCAATGCTCCAATCTCATCACGAGGTTTGACGTTTACACCGCGTATGAGCTTCACTTGCCGACCGTACCGGGCTTCCACATCATTCTCTACACGCCGCGCTGTTGTGTCAACTCACGGTACTAACCGCCATTCAAGGCTCCAATCTCATCACGAGGTTTGACGTTTACACCGCGTATGAGCTTCACTTGCCGACCGTACCGGGCTTCCACATCATTCTCTGCACGCCGCGCTGTTGTGTCAACTCACGGTACTAACCGCCATTCAAGGCTGCAATCTCATCACGAGGTTTGACGTTTACACCGCGTATGAGCTTCACTTACCGACCGTACCGGGCTCACATCATTCTCTACACGCCGCGCTGTTGTGTCAACTCACGGTACTAACCGCCATCAAAGGCTCCAATCTCATCACGAGGTTTGACGTTTACACCGCGTATGAGCTTCACTTGCCGACCGTACCGGGCTTCCACATCATTCTCTACACGCCACGCTGTTGTGTCAACTCACGGTACTAACCGCCATTCAAGGCTGCAATCTCATCACGAGGTTTGACGTTTACACCGCGTATGAGCTTCACTTACCGACCATACCGGGCTCACATCATTCTCTGCACGCCACGCTGTTGTGTCAACTCACGGTACTAACCGCCATTCAAGGCTCCAATCTCATCACGAGGTTTGACGTTTACACCGCGTATGAGCTTCACTTGCCGACCATACCGGGCTCACATCATTCTCTGCACGCCGCGCTGTTGTGTCAACTCACGGTACTAACCGCCATTCAAGGCTGCAATCTCATCACGAGGTTTGACGTTTACACCGCGTATGAGCTTCACTTGCCGACCATACCGGGCTCACATCATTCTCTACACGCCGCGCTGTTGTGTCAACTCACGGTACTAACCGCCATTCAAGGCTGCAATCTCATCACGAGGTTTGACGTTTACACCGCGTATGAGCTTCACTTGCCGACCATACCGGGCTCACATCATTCTCTACACGCCGCGCTGTTGTGTCAACTCACGGTACTAACCGCCATTCAAGGCTGCAATCTCATCACGAGGTTTGACGTTTACACCGCGTATGAGCTTCACTTACCGACCATACCGGGCTCACATCATTCTCTGCACGCCACGCTGTTGTGTCAACTCACGGTACTAACCGCCATTCAAGGCTCCAATCTCATCACGAGGTTTGACGTTTACACCGCGTATGAGCTTCACTTGCTGACCGTACCGGGCATCCACATCATTCTCTACACGCCGCGCTGTTGTGTCAACTCACGGTACTAACCGCCATTCAAGGCTGCAATCTCATCACGAGGTTTGACGTTTACACCGCGTATGAGCTTCACTTACCGACCGTACCGGGCTTCCACATCATTCTCTGCACGCCGCGCTGTTGTGTCAACTCACGGTACTAACCGCCATTCAAGGCTGCAATCTCATCACGAGGTTTGACGTTTACACCGCGTATGAGCTTCACTTGCCGACCATACCGGGCTCACATCATTCTCTGCACGCCGCGCTGTTGTGTCAACTCACGGTACTAACCGCCATTCAATGCTCCAATCTCATCACGAGGTTTGACGTTTACACCGCGTATGAGCTTCACTCACCGACCGTACCGGGCTTCCACATCATTCTCTACACGCCGCGCTGTTGTGTCAACTCACGGTACTAACCGCCATTCAAGGCTGCAATCTCATCACGAGGTTTGACGTTTACACCGCGTATGAGCTTCACTCACCGACCGTACCGGGCTTCCACATCATTCTCTACACGCCGCGCTGTTGTGTCAACTCACGGTACTAACCGCCATTCAAGGCTGCAATCTCATCACGAGGTTTGACGTTTACACCGCGTATGAGCTTCACTTGCCGACCATACCGGGCTCACATCATTCTCTGCACGCCGCGCTGTTGTGTCAACTCACGGTACTAACCGCCATTCAAGGCTGCAATCTCATCGCGAGGTTTGACGTTTACACCGCGTATGAGCTTCACTTGCCGACCGTACTGGGCTTCCACATCATTCTCTACACGCCACGCTGTTGTGTCAACTCACGGTACTAACCGCCATTCAAGAGTGCAATCTCATCACGAGGTTTGACGTTTACACCGCGTATGAGCTTCACTTGCCGACCATACCGGGCTCACATCGTTCTCTACACGCCGCGCTGTTGTGTCAACTCACGGTACTAACCGCCATTCAAGGCTCCAATCTCATCACGAGGTTTGACGTTTACACCGCGTATGAGCTTCACTTGCCGACCGTACCGGGCTTCCACATCATTCTCTACACGCCGCGCTGTTGTGTCAACTCACGGTACTAACCGTCATCCAAGGCTCCAATCTCATCACGAGGTTTGACGTTTACACCGCGTATGAGCTTCACTTGCCGACCGTACCGGGCTTCCACATCATTCTCTACACGCCGCGCTGTTGTGTCAACTCACGGTACTAACCGTCATTCAAGGCTGCAATCGCATCACGAGGTTTGACATTTACACCGCGTATGAGCTTCACTTGCCGACCGTACCGGGCTTCCACATCATTCTCTACACGCCGCGCTGTTGTGTCAACTCACGGTACTAACCGCCATTCAAGGCTGCAATCGCATCACGAGGTTTGACGTTTACACCGCGTATGAGCTTCACTTGCCGACCGTACCGGGCTTCCACATCATTCTCTACACGCCGCGCTGTTGTGTCAACTCACGGTACTAACCGCCATTCAAGGCTCCAATCTCATCACGAGGTTTGACGTTTACACCGCGTATGAGCTTCACTCACCGACCGTACCGGGCTTGCACATCATTCTCTGCACGCCGCGCTGTTGTGTCAACTCACGGTACTAACCGCCATTCAAGGCTCCAATCTCATCACGAGGTTTGACGTTTACACCGCGAATGAGCTTCACTTACCGACCGTACCGGGCTCACATCATTCTCTACACGCCGCGCTCTTGTGTCAACTCACGGTACTAACCGCCATTCAAGGCTGCAATCTCATCACGAGGTTTGACGTTTACACCGCGTATGAGCTTCACTTGCCGACCGTACCGGGCTTCCACATCATTCTCTGCACGCCGCGCTGTTGTGTCAACTCACGGTACTAACCGCCATTCAAGGCTGCAATCTCATCACGAGGTTTGACATTTACACCGCGTATGAGCTTCACTTGCCGACCGTACCGGGCTTCCACATCATTCTCTACACGCCGCGCTGTTGTGTCAACTCACGGTACTAACCGCCATTCAAGGCTGCAATCGCATCACGAGGTTTGACGTTTACACCGCGTATGAGCTTCACTTGCCGACCGTACCGGGCTTCCACATCATTCTCTACACGCCGCGCTGTTGTGTCAACTCACGGTACTAACCGCCATTCAAGGCTCCAATCTCATCACGAGGTTTGACGTTTACACCGCGTATGAGCTTCACTCACCGACCGTACCGGGCTTGCACATCATTCTCTGCACGCCGCGCTTTTGTGTCAACTCACGGTACTAACCGCCATTCAAGGCTCCAATCTCATCACGAGGTTTTACGTTTACACCGCGAATGAGCTTCACTTACCGACCGTACCGGGCTCACATCATTCTCTACACGCCGCGCTGTTGTGTCAACTCACGGTACTAACCGCCATTCAAGGCTGCAATCTCATCACGAGGTTTGACGTTTACACCGCGTATGAGCTTCACTTGCCGACCGTACCGGGCTTCCACATCATTCTCTGCACGCCGCGCTGTTGTGTCAACTCACGGTACTAACCGCCATTCAAGGCTGCAATCTCATCACGAGGTTTGACGTTTACACCGCGTATGAGCTTCACTTACCGACCGTACCGGGCTTCCACATCATTCTCTACACACCGCGCTGTTGTGTCAACTCACGGTACTAACCGCCATTCAAGGCTCCAATCTCATCACGAGGTTTGACGTTTACACCGCGTATGAGCTTCACTTGCCGACCGTACCGGGCTCACATCATTCTCTACACGCCGCGCTGTTGTGTCAACTCACGGTACTAACCGCCATTCAAGGCTCCAATCTCATCACGAGGTTTGACGTTTACACCGCGTATGAGCTTCACTTGCCGACCATACCGGGCTCACATCATTCTCTACACGCCGCGCTGTTGTGCCAACTCACGGTACTAACCGCCATTCAAGGCTCCAATCTCATCACGAGGTCTGACGTTTACACCGCGTATGAGCTTCACTTGCCGACCGTACCGGGCTCACATCATTCTCTACACGCCGCGCTGTTGTGTCAACTCACGGTACTAACCGCCATTCAAGGCTGCAATCTCATCACGAGGTCTGACGTTTACACCGCGTATGAGCTTCATTTGCCGACCGTACCGGGCTTCCACATCATTCTCTGCACGCCACGCTGTTGTGTCAACTCACGGTACTAACCGCCATTCAAGGCTGCAATCTCATCACGAGGTTTGACGTTTACACCTCGTATGAGCTTCACTTGCCGACCATACCGGGCTTCCACATCATCCTCTACACGCCGCGCTGTTGTGTCAACTCACGGTACTAACCTCCATTCAAGGCTCCAATCTCATCACGAGGTTTGACGTTTACACCGCGTATGAGCTTCACTCACCGACCGTACCGGGCTTCCACATCATTCTCTACACGCCGCGCTGTTGTGTCAACTCACGGTACTAACCACCATTCAAGGCTGCAATCTCATCACGAGGTTTGACGTTTACACCGCGTATGAGCTTCACTTACCGACCGTACCGGGCTTCCACATCATTCTCTGCACGCCACGCTGTTGTGTCAACTCACGGTACTAACCGCCATTCAAGGCTCCAATCTCATCACGAGGTTTGACGTTTACACCGCGTATGAGCTTCACTTACCGACCGTACCGGGCTTCCACGTCATTCTCTGCACGCCGCGCTGTTGTGTCAACTCACGGTACTAACCGCCATTCAAGGCTGCAATCTCATCACGAGGTTTGACGTTTACACCGCGTATGAGCTTCACTTACCGACCGTACCGGGCTTCCACGTCATTCTCTGCACGCCGCGCTGTTGTGTCAACTCAAGGTACTAACCGCCATTCAAGGCTCCAATCTCATCACGAGGTTTGACGTTTACACCGCGTATGAGCTTCATTTGCCGACCGTACCGGGCTCACATCATTCTCTACACGCCACGCTGTTGTGTCAACTCACGGTACTAACCGCCATTCAAGGCTGCAATCTCATCACGAGGTTTGACGTTTACACCGCGTATGAGCTTCACTTACCGACCGTACCGGGCTCACATCATTCTCTACACGCCGCGCTGTTGTGTCAACTCACGGTACTAACCGCCATTCAAGGCTGCAATCTCATCACGAGGTTTGACGTTTACACCGCGTATGAGCTTCACTTGCCGACCGTACCGGGCTTCCACATCATTCTCTGCACGCCGCGCTGTTGTGTCAACTCACGGTACTAACCGCCATTCAAGGCTCCAATCTCATCACGAGGTTTGACGTTTACACCGCGTATGAGCTTCACTTGCCGACCGTACCGGGCTTCCACATCATTCTCTGCACGCCGCGCTGTTGTGTCAACTCACGGTACTAACCACCATTCAAGGCTCCAATCTCATCACGAGGTTTGACGTTTACACCGCGTATGAGCTTCACTTACCGACCGTACCGGGCTCACATCATTCTCTACACGCCGCGCTGTTGTGTCAACTCACGGTACTAACCGCCATTCAAGGCTGCAATCTCATCACGAGGTTTGACGTTTACACCGCGTATGAGCTTCACTTACCGACCGTACCGGGCTTCCACATCATTCTCTACACGCCGCGCTGTTGTGTCAACTCACGGTACTAACCGCCATTCAAGGCTGCAATCTCATCACGAGGTTTGACGTTTACACCGCGTATGAGCTTCACTTACCGACCGTACCGGGCTTCCACATCATTCTCTACACACCGCGCTGTTGTGTCAACTCACGGTACTAACCGCCATTCAAGGCTCCAATCTCATCACGAGGTTTGACGTTTACACCGCGTATGAGCTTCACTTGCCGACCGTACCGGGCTCACATCATTCTCTACACGCCGCGCTGTTGTGTCAACTCACGGTACTAACCGCCATTCAAGGCTCCAATCTCATCACGAGGTTTGACGTTTACACCGCGTATGAGCTTCACTTGCCGACCATACCGGGCTCACATCATTCTCTACACGCCGCGCTGTTGTGCCAACTCACGGTACTTTCCGCCATTCAAGGCTCCAATCTCATCACGAGGTCTGACGTTTACACCGCGTATGAGCTTCACTTGCCGACCGTACCGGGCTCACATCATTCTCTACACGCCGCGCTGTTGTGTCAACTCACGGTACTAACCGCCATTCAAGGCTGCAATCTCATCACGAGGTCTGACGTTTACACCGCGTATGAGCTTCATTTGCCGACCGTACCGGGCTTCCACATCATTCTCTGCACGCCACGCTGTTGTGTCAACTCACGGTACTAACCGCCATTCAAGGCTGCAATCTCATCACGAGGTTTGACGTTTACACCTCGTATGAGCTTCACTTGCCGACCATACCGGGCTTCCACATCATCCTCTACACGCCGCGCTGTTGTGTCAACTCACGGTACTAACCTCCATTCAAGGCTCCAATCTCATCACGAGGTTTGACGTTTACACCGCGTATGAGCTTCACTCACCGACCGTACCGGGCTTCCACATCATTCTCTACACGCCGCGCTGTTGTGTCAACTCACGGTACTAACCACCATTCAAGGCTGCAATCTCATCACGAGGTTTGACGTTTACACCGCGTATGAGCTTCACTTACCGACCGTACCGGGCTTCCACATCATTCTCTGCACGCCACGCTGTTGTGTCAACTCACGGTACTAACCGCCATTCAAGGCTCCAATCTCATCACGAGGTTTGACGTTTACACCGCGTATGAGCTTCACTTACCGACCGTACCGGGCTTCCACGTCATTCTCTGCACGCCGCGCTGTTGTGTCAACTCACGGTACTAACCGCCATTCAAGGCTGCAATCTCATCACGAGGTTTGACGTTTACACCGCGTATGAGCTTCACTTACCGACCGTACCGGGCTTCCACGTCATTCTCTGCACGCCGCGCTGTTGTGTCAACTCAAGGTACTAACCGCCATTCAAGGCTCCAATCTCATCACGAGGTTTGACGTTTACACCGCGTATGAGCTTCATTTGCCGACCGTACCGGGCTCACATCATTCTCTACACGCCACGCTGTTGTGTCAACTCACGGTACTAACCGCCATTCAAGGCTGCAATCTCATCACGAGGTTTGACGTTTACACCGCGTATGAGCTTCACTTACCGACCGTACCGGGCTCACATCATTCTCTACACGCCGCGCTGTTGTGTCAACTCACGGTACTAACCGCCATTCAAGGCTGCAATCTCATCACGAGGTTTGACGTTTACACCGCGTATGAGCTTCACTTGCCGACCGTACCGGGCTTCCACATCATTCTCTGCACGCCGCGCTGTTGTGTCAACTCACGGTACTAACCGCCATTCAAGGCTCCAATCTCATCACGAGGTTTGACGTTTACACCGCGTATGAGCTTCACTTGCCGACCGTACCGGGCTTCCACATCATTCTCTGCACGCCGCGCTGTTGTGTCAACTCACGGTACTAACCACCATTCAAGGCTCCAATCTCATCACGAGGTTTGACGTTTACACCGCGTATGAGCTTCACTTACCGACCGTACCGGGCTCACATCATTCTCTACACGCCGCGCTGTTGTGTCAACTCACGGTACTAACCGCCATTCAAGGCTGCAATCTCATCACGAGGTTTGACGTTTACACCGCGTATGAGCTTCACTTACCGACCGTACCGGGCTTCCACATCATTCTCTACACGCCGCGCTGTTGTGTCAACTCACGGTACTAACCGCCATTCAAGGCTGCAATCTCATCACGAGGTTTGACGTTTACACCGCGTATGAGCTTCACTTACCGACCGTACCGGGCTTCCACATCATTCTCTGCACGCCGCGCTGTTGTGTCAACTCACGGTACTAACCGCCATTCAAGGCTCCAATCTCATCACGAGGTTTGACGTTTACACCGCGTATGAGCTTCACTCACCGACCGTACCGGGCTTGCACATCATTCTCTGCACGCCGCGCTGTTGTGTCAACTCACGGTACTAACCGCCATTCAAGGCTCCAATCTCATCACGAGGTTTGACGTTTACACCGCGAATGAGCTTCACTTACCGACCGTACCGGGCTCACATCATTCTCTACACGCCGCGCTGTTGTGTCAACTCACGGTACTAACCGCCATTCAAGGCTGCAATCTCATCACGAGGTTTGACGTTTACACCGCGTATGAGCTTCACTTGCCGACCGTACCGGGCTTCCACATCATTCTCTGCACGCCGCGCTGTTGTGTCAACTCACGGTACTAACCGCCATTCAAGGCTGCAATCTCATCACGAGGTTTGACGTTTACACCGCGTATGAGCTTCACTTACCGACCGTACCGGGCTTCCACATCATTCTCTACACACCGCGCTGTTGTGTCAACTCACGGTACTAACCGCCATTCAAGGCTCCAATCTCATCACGAGGTTTGACGTTTACACCGCGTATGAGCTTCACTTGCCGACCGTACCGGGCTCACATCATTCTCTACACGCCGCGCTGTTGTGTCAACTCACGGTACTAACCGCCATTCAAGGCTCCAATCTCATCACGAGGTTTGACGTTTACACCGCGTATGAGCTTCACTTACCGACCGTACCGGGCTTCCACATCATTCTCTGCACGCCACGCTGTTGTGTCAACTCACGGTACTAACCGCCATTCAAGGCTCCAATCTCATCACGAGGTTTGACGTTTACACCGCGTATGAGCTTCACTTACCGACCGTACCGGGCTTCCACGTCATTCTCTGCACGCCGCGCTGTTGTGTCAACTCACGGTACTAACCGCCATTCAAGGCTGCAATCTCATCACGAGGTTTGACGTTTACACCGCGTATGAGCTTCACTTACCGACCGTACCGGGCTTCCACGTCATTCTCTGCACGCCGCGCTGTTGTGTCAACTCAAGGTACTAACCGCCATTCAAGGCTCCAATCTCATCACGAGGTTTGACGTTTACACCGCGTATGAGCTTCACTTGCCGACCGTACCGGGCTTCCACATCATTCTCTGCACGCCGCGCTGTTGTGTCAACTCACGGTACTAACCGCCATTCAAGGCTCCAATCTCATCACGAGGTTTGACGTTTACACCGCGTATGAGCTTCACTTACCGACCGTACCGGGCTCACATCATTCTCTACACGCCGCGCTGTTGTGTCAACTCACGGTACTAACCGCCATTCAAGGCTGCAATCTCATCACGAGGTTTGACGTTTACACCGCGTATGAGCTTCACTTACCGACCGTACCGGGCTTCCACATCATTCTCTACACGCCGCGCTGTTGTGTCAACTCACGGTACTAACCGCCATTCAAGGCTGCAATCTCATCACGAGGTTTGACGTTTACACCGCGTATGAGCTTCACTTACCGACCGTACCGGGCTTCCACATCATTCTCTGCACGCCGCGCTGTTGTGTCAACTCACGGTACTAACCGCCATTCAAGGCTCCAATCTCATCACGAGGTTTGACGTTTACACCGCGTATGAGCTTCACTTACCGACCGTACCGGGCTTCCACATCATTCTCTACACGCCGCACTGTTGTGTCAACTCACGGTACCAACCGCCATTCAAGGCTCCAATCTCATCACGAGGTTTGACGTTTACACCGCGTATGAGCTTCATTTGCCGACCGTACCGGGCTCACATCATTCTCTACACGCCACGCTGTTGTGTCAACTCACGGTACTAACCGCCATTCAAGGCTGCAATCTCATCACGAGGTTTGACGTTTACACCGCGTATGAGCTTCACTTACCGACCCTACCGGGCTCACATCATTCTCTACACGCCGCGCTGTTGTGTCAACTCACGGTACTAACCGCCATTCAAGGCTGCAATCTCATCACGAGGTTTGACGTTTACACCGCGTATGAGCTTCACTTACCGACCGTACCGGGCTTCCACATCATTCTCTACACGCCGCGCTGTTGTGTCAACTCACGGTACTAACCGCCATCCAAGGCTCCAATCTCATCACGAGGTTTGACGTTTACACCGCGTATGAGCTTCACTTGCCGACCGTACCGGGCTTCCACATCATTCTCTACACGCCGCGCTGTTGAGTCAACTCACGGTACTAACCGCCATTCAAGGCTGCAATCTCATCACGAGGTTTGACGTTTACACCGCGTATGAGCTTCACTTACCGACCGTACCGGGCTCACATCATTCTCTACACGCCGCGCTGTTGTGTCAACTCACGGTACTAACCGCCATTCAAGGCTGCAATCTCATCACGAGGTTTGACGTTTACACCGCGTATGAGCTTCACTTACCGACCGTACCGGGCTTCCACATCATTCTCTACACGCCGCGCTGTTGTGTCAACTCACGGTACCAACCGCCATTCAAGGCTGCAATCTCATCACGAGGTTTGACGTTTACACCGCGTATGAGCTTCACTCACCGACCGTACCGGGCTTCCACATCATCCTCTACACGCCGCGCTGTTGTGTCAACTCACGGTACTAACCGCCATTCAAGGCTGCAATCTCATCACGAGGTCTGACGTTTACACCGCGTATGAGCTTCACTTGCCGACCGTACCGGGCTTCCACATCATTCTCTGCACGCCGCGCTGTTGTGTCAACTCACGGTACTAACCGCCATTCAAGGCTGCAATCTCATCACGAGGTTTGACGTTTACACCGCGTATGAGCTTCACTTGCCGACCGTACCGGGCTTCCACATCATTCTCCGCACGCCACGCTGTTGTGTCAACTCACGGTACTAACCGCCATTCAAGGCTGCAATCTCATCACGAGGTTTGACGTTTACACCGCGTATGAGCTTCACTCACCGACCGTACCGGGTTTCCACATCATTCTCTGCACGCCGCGCTGTTGTGTCAACTCACGGTACTAACCGCCATTCAAGGCTCCAATCTCATCACGAGGTTTGACGTTTACACCGCGTATGAGCTTCACTCACCGACCGTACCGGGTTTCCACATCATTCTCTACACGCCGCGCTGTTGTGTCAACTCACGGTACTAACCGCCATTCAAGGCTCCAATCTCATCACGAGGTTTGACGTTTACACCGCGTATGAGCTTCACTCACCGACCGTACCGGGCTTCCACATCATCCTCTACACGCCGCGCTGTTGTGTCAACTCACGGTACTAACCGCCATTCAAGGCTGCAATCTCATCACGAGGTCTGACGTTTACACCGCGTATGAGCTTCACTTGCCGACCGTACCGGGCTTCCACATCATTCTCTGCACGCCGCGCTGTTGTGTCAACTCACGGTACTAACCGCCATTCAAGGCTGCAATCTCATCACGAGGTTTGACGTTTACACCGCGTATGAGCTTCACTTGCCGACCGTACCGGGCTTCCACATCATTCTCCGCACGCCACGCTGTTGTGTCAACTCACGGTACTAACCGCCATTCAAGGCTGCAATCTCATCACGAGGTTTGACGTTTACACCGCGTATGAGCTTCACTTGCCGACCGTACCGGGCTTCCACATCATTCTCTACACGCCGCGCTGTTGTGTCAACTCACGGTACTAACCGCCATTCAAGGCTCCAATCTCATCACGAGGTTTGACGTTTACACCGCGTATGAGCTTCACTTGCCGACCGTACCGGGCTTCCACATCATTCTCTGCACGCCACGCTGTTGTGTCAACTCACGGTACTAACCGCCATTCAAGGCTGCAATCTCATCACGAGGTTTGACGTTTACACCTCGTATGAGCTTCACTTGCCGACCGTACCGGGCTTCCACATCATTCTCTACACGCCGCGCTGTTGTGTCAACTCACGGTACTAACCGCCATTCAAGGCTGCAATCTCATCACGAGGTTTGACGTTTACACCTCGTATGAGCTTCACTTGCCGACCGTACCGGGCTGCCACATCATTCTCTACACGCCACGCTGTTGTGTCAACTCACGGTACTAACCGCCATTCAAGGCTGCAATCTCATCACGAGGTTTGACGTTTACACCTCGTATGAGCTTTACTTGCCGACCGTACCGGGCTTCCACATCATTCTCTGCACGCCGCGCTGTTGTGTCAACTCACGGTACTAACCGCCATTCAAGGCTGCAATCTCATCGCGAGGTTTGACGTTTACACCGCGTATGAGCTTCACTTGCCGACCGTACCGGGCTTCCACATCATTCTCTGCACGCCGCGCTGTTGTGTCAACTCACGGTACTAACCGCCATTCAAGGCTCCAATCTCATCACGAGGTTTGACGTTTACACCGCGTATGAGCTTTACTTGCCGACCGTACCGGGCTTCCACATCATTCTCTGCACGCCGCGCTGTTGTGTCAACTCACGGAACTAACCGCCATTCAAGGCTGCAATCTCATCACGAGGTTTGACGTTTACACCGCGTATGAGCTTCACTTACTGACCGTACTGGGCTTCCACATCATTCTCTGCACGCCACGCTGTTGTGTCAACTCACGGTACTAACCGCCATTCAAGGCTCCAATCTCATCGCGAGGTTTGACGTTTACACCGCGTATGAGCTTCACTTACCGACCGTACCGGGCTCACATCATTCTCTACACGCCGCGCTGTTGTGTCAACTCACGGTACTAACCGCCATTCAAGGCTCCAATCTCATCACGAGGTTTGACGTTTACACCGCGTATGAGCTTCACTTGCTGACCGTACCGGGCTTCCACATCATTCTCTGCACGCCGCGCTGTTGTGTCAACTCACGGTACTAACCGCCATTCAAGGCTGCAATCTCATCACGAGGTTTGACGTTTACACCGCGTATGAGCTTCACTTGCCGACCGTACCGGGCTTCCACATCATTATCTGCACGCCGCGCTGTTGTGTCAACTCACGGTACTAACCGCCATTCAAGGCTGCAATCTCATCACGAGGTTTGACGTTTACACCGCGTATGAGCTTCACTTACCGACCGTACCGGGCTTCCACATCATTCTCTACACGCCGCGCTGTTGTGTCAACTCACGGTACTAACCGCCATTCAAGGCACCAATCTCATCACGAGGTTTGACGTTTACACCGCGTATGAGCTTCACTTACCGACCGTACCGGGCTTCCACATCATTCTCTACACGCCACGCTGTTGTGTCAACTCACGGTCTTAACCGCCATTCAAGGCTCCAATCTCATCACGAGGTTTCACGTTTACACCGCGTATGAGCTTCACTCACCGACCGTACCGGGCTTCCACATCATTCTCTACACGCCGCGCTGTTGTGTCAACTCACGGTACTAACCGCCATTCAAGGCTCCAATCTCATCACGAGGTTTGACGTTTACACCGCGTATGAGCTTCACTTGCCGACCGTACCGGGCTTCCACATCATTCTCTACACGCCACGCTGTTGTGTCAACTCACGGTACTAACCGCCATTCAAGGCTGCAATCTCATCACGAGGTTTGACGTTTACACCGCGTATGAGCTTCACTTACCGACCTTACCGGGCTTCCACATCATTCTCTACACGCCACGCTGTTGTGTCAACTCACGGTCTTAACCGCCATTCAAGGCTCCAATCTCATCACGAGGTTTCACGTTTACACCGCGTATGAGCTTCACTCACCGACCGTACCGGGCTTCCACATCATTCTCTACACGCCGCGCTGTTGTGTCAACTCACGGTACTAACCGCCATTCAAGGCTCCAATCTCATCACGAGGTTTGACGTTTACACCGCGTATGAGCTTCACTTACCGACCGTACCGGGCTTCCACATCATTCTCTGCACGCCGCGCTGTTGTGTCAACTCACGGTACTAACCGCCATTCAAGGCTGCAATCTCATCACGAGGTTTGACGTTTACACCGCGTATGAGCTTCACTCACCGACCGTACCGGGCTTCCACATCATTCTCTACACGCCGCACTGTTGTGTCAACTCACGGTACTAACCGCCATTCAAGGCTGCAATCTCATCACGAGGTTTGACGTTTACACCGCGTATGAGCTTCACTTACCGACCGTACCGGGCTCACATCATTCTCTACACGCCACGCTGTTGTGTCAACTCACGTTACTAACCGCCATTCAAGGCTGCAATCTCATCACGAGGTTTGACGTTTACACCGCGTATGAGCTTCACTTACCGACCGTACCGGGCTTCCACATCATTCTCTGCACGCCGCGCTGTTGTGTCAACTCACGGTACTAACCGCCATTCAAGGCTGCAATCTCATCACGAGGTTTGACGTTTACACCGCGTATGAGCTTCACTTACCGACCGTACCGGGCTTCCACATCATTCTCTGCACGCCGCGCTGTTGTGTCAACTCACGGTACTAACCGCCATTCAAGGCTGCAATCTCATCGCGAGGTTTGACGTTTACACCGCGTATGAGCTTCACTTACCGACCGTACCGGGCTTCCACATCATTCTCTGCACGCCGCGCTGTTGTGTCCACTCACGGTACTAACCGCCATTCAAGGCTCCAATCTCATCACGAGGTTTGACGTTTACACCGCGTATGAGCTTCACTTGCCGACCATACCGGGCTTCCACATCATTCTCTACACGTCGCGCTGTTGTGTCAACTCACGGTACTAACCGCCATTCAAGGCTGCAATCTCATCACGAGGTTTGACGTTTACACCGCGTATGAGCTTCACTTACCGACCGTACCGGGCTCACATCATTCTCTACACGCCACGCTGTTGTGTCAACTCACGGTACTAACCGCCATTCAAGGCTGCAATCTCATCACGAGGTTTGACGTTTACACCGCGTATGAGCTTCACTTACCGACCGTACCGGGCTTCCACATCATTCTCTACACGCCGCGCTGTTGTGTCAACTCACGGTACTAACCGCCATTCAAGGCTGCAATTTCATCACGAGGTTTGACGTTTACACCGCGTATGAGCTTCACTTACCGACCGTACCGGGCTCACATCATTCTCTACACGCCACGCTGTTGTGTCAACTCACGCCACTAACCGCCATTCAAGGCTCCAATCTCATCACGAGGTTTGACGTTTACACCGCGTATGAGCTTCACTTACCGACCGTACCGGGCTTCCACATCATTCTCTGCACGCCGCGCTGTTGTGTCAACTCACGGTACTAACCGCCATTCAAGGCTCCAATCTCATCACGAGGTTTGACGTTTACACCGCGTATGAGCTTCACTTACCGACCGTACCGGGCTCACATCATTCTCTGCACGCCACGCTGTTGTGTCAACTCACGGTACTAACCGCCATTCAAGGCTGCAATCTCATCACGAGGTTTGACGTCTACACCGCGTATGAGCTTCACTTACCGACCATACCGGGCTCACATCATTCTCTACACGCCGCGCTGTTGTGTCAACTCACGGTACTAACCGCCATTCAAGGCTGCAATCTCATCACGAGGTTTGACGTTTACACCGCGTATGAGCTTCACTCACCGACCATACCGGGCTCACATCATTCTCTACACGCCGCGCTGTTGTGTCAACTCACGGTACTAACCGCCATTCAAGGCTCCAATCTCATCACGAGGTTTGACGTTTACACCGCGTATGAGCTTCACTTGCCGACCGTACCGGGCTTCCACATCATTCTCTGCACGCCGCGCTGTTGTGTCAACTCACGGTACTAACCGCCATTCAAGGCTGCAATCTCATCACGAGGTTTGACGTTTACACCGCGTATGAGCTTCACTTACCGACCGTACCGGGCTTCCACATCATTCTCTGCACGCCACGCTGTTGTGTCAACTCACGGTACTAACCGCCATTCAAGGCTCCAATCTCATCACGAGGTTTGACGTTTACACCGCGTATGAGCTTCACTTGCCGACCGTACCGGGCTTCCACATCATTCTCTGCACGCCACGCTGTTGTGTCAACTCACGGTACTAACCGCCATTCAAGGCTCCAATCTCATCACGAGGTTTGACGTTTACACCGCGTATGAGCTTCACTTGCCGACCGTACCGGGCTTCCACATCATTCTCTGCACGCCGCGCTGTTGTGTCAACTCACGGTACTAACCGCCATTCAAGGCTCCAATCTCATCACGAGGTTTGACGTTTACACCGCGTATGAGCTTCACTTGCCGACCATACCGGGCTTCCACATCATTCTCTACACGCCGCGCTGTTGTGTCAACTCACGGTACTAACCGCCATTCAAGGCTGCAATCTCATCACGACGTTTGACGTTTACACCGCGTATGAGCTTCACTTACCGACCGTACCGGGCTTCCACATCATTCTCTACACGCCGCGCTGTTGTGTCAACTCACGGTACTAACCGCCATTCAAGGCTGCAATCTCATCACGAGGTTTGACGTTTACACCGCGTATGAGCTCCACTTGCCGACCATACCGAGCTTCCACATCATTCTCTACACGCCGCGCTGTTGTGTCAACTCACGGTACTAACCGCCATTCAAGGCTGCAATCTCATCACGAGGTTTGACGTTTACACCGCGTATGAGCTTCACTTACCGACCGTACCGGGCTTCCACATCATTCTCTACACGCCGCGCTGTTGTGTCAACTCACGGTACTAACCGCCATTCAAGGCTGCAATCTCATCACGAGGTTTGACGTTTACACCGCGTATGAGCTTCACTCACCGACCGTACCGGGCTTCCACATCATTCTCTACTCGCCGCGCTGTTGTGTCAACTCACGGTACTAACCGCCATTCAAGGCTCCAATCTCATCACGAGGTTTGACGTTTACACCGCGTATGAGCTTCACTTACCGACCGTACCGGGCTCACATCATTCTCTACACGCCGCGCTGTTGTGTCAACTCACGGTACTAACCGCCATTCAAGGCTCCAATCTCATCACGAGGTTTGACGTTTACACCGCGTATGAGCTTCACTTGCCGACCGTACCGGGCTTCCACATCATTCTCTGCACGCCGCGCTGTTGTGTCAACTCACGGTACTAACCGCCATTCAAGGCTTCAATCTCATCACGAGGTTTGACGTTTACACCGCGTATGAGCTTCACTTACCGACCGTACCGGGCTTCCACATCATTCTCTACACGCCGCGCTGTTGTGTCAACTCACGGTACTAACCGCCATTCAAGGCTCCAATCTCATCACGAGGTCTGACGTTTACACCGCGTATGAGCTTCACTTGCCGACCGTACCGGGCTTCCACAACATTATCTGCACGCCACGCTGTTGTGTCAACTCACGGTACTAACCGCCATTCAAGGCTCCAATCTCATCGCGAGGTTTGACGTTTACACCGCGTATGAGCTTCACTTGCCGACCGTACCGGGCTCACATCATTCTCTACACGCCGCGCTGTTGTGTCAACTCACGGTACTAACCGCCATTCAAGGCTCCAATCTCATCACGAGGTTTGACGTTTACACCACGTATGAGCTTTACTCACCGACCGTAACGGGCTCACATCATTCTCTACACGCCGCGCTGTTGTGTCAACTCACGGTACTAACCGCCATTCAAGGCTGCAATCTCATCACGAGGTTTGACGTTTACACCACGTATGAGCTTTACTCACCGACCGTACCGGGCTCACATCATTCTCTACACGCCGCGCTGTTGTGTCAACTCACGGTACTAACCGCCATTCAAGGCTCCAATCTCATCACGAGGTTTGACGTTTACACCGCGTATGAGCCTCACTTGCCGACCGTACCGGGCTCCCACATCATTCTCTGCACGCCACGCTGTTGTGTCAACTCACGGTACTAACCGCCATTCAAGGCTGCAATCTCATCACGAGGTTTGACGTTTACACCGCGTATGAGCTTCACTTGCCGACCGTACCGGGCTTCCACATCATTCTCTACACGCCGCGCTGTTGTGTCAACTCACGGTACTAACCGCCATTCAAGGCTCCAATCTCATCACGAGGTCTGACGTTTACACCGCGTATGAGCTTCACTTGCCGACCGTACCGGGCTCACATCATTCTCTACACGCCGCGCTGTTGTGTCAACTCACGGTACTAACCGCCATTCAAGGCTCCAATCTCATCACGAGGTTTGACGTTTACACCGCGTATGAGCTTCACTTACCGACCGTACCGGGCTTCCACATCATTCTCTACACGCCGCGCTGTTGTGTCAACTCACGGTACTAACCGCCATTCAAGGCTCCAATCTCATCACGAGGTTTGACGTTTACACCGCGTATGAGCTTCACTTACCGACCGTACCGGGCTTCCACATCATTCTCTACACGCCGCGCTGTTGTGTCAACTCACGGTACTAACCGCCATTCAAGGCTGCAATCTCATCACGAGGTTTGACGTTTACACCGCGTATGAGCTTCACTCACCGACCGTACCGGGCTCACATCATTCTCTACACGCCGCGCTGTTGTGTCAACTCACGGTACTAACCGCCATTCAAGGCTCCAATCTCATCACGAGGTTTGACGTTTACACCGCGTATGAGCTTCACTTCCCGACCGTACCGGGCTCACATCATCCTCTGCACGCCACGCTGTTGTGTCAACTCACGGTACTAACCGCCATTCAAGGCTCCAATCTCATCACGAGGTCTGACGTTTACACCGCGTATGAGCTTCACTTGCCGACCGTACCGGGCTTCCACATCATTCTCTGCACGCCGCGCTGTTGTGTCAACTCACGGTACTAACCGCCATTCAAGGCTGCAATCTCATCACGAGGTTTGACGTTTACACCGCGTATGAGCTTCACTTACCGACCATACCGGGCTCACATCATTCTCTGCACGCCGCGCTGTTGTGTCAACTCACGGTACTAACCGCCATTCAAGGCTGCAATCTCATCACGAGGTTTGACGTTTACACCACGTATGAGCTTCACTTGCCGACCATACCGGGCTTCCACATCATTCTCTACACGCCGCGCTGTTGTGTCAACTCACGGTACTAACCGCCATTCAAGGCTCCAATCTCTTCACGAGGTTTGACGTTTACACCGCGTATGAGCTTCACTTGCCGACCGTACCGGGCTTCCACATCATTCTCTACACGCCGCGCTGTTGTGTCAACTCACGGTACTAACCGCCATTCAAGGCTCCAATCTCATCACGAGGTTTGACGTTTACACCGCGTATGAGCTTCACTTACCGACCGTACCGGGCTTCCACATCATTCTCTGCATGCCGCGCTGTTGTGTCAACTCACGGTACTAACCGCCATTCAAGGCTCCAATCTCATCACGAGGTTTGACGTTTACACCGCGTATGAGCTTCACTTACCGACCGTACCGGGCTTCCACATCATTCTCTACACGCCGCGCTGTTGTGTCAACTCACGGTACTAACCGCCATTCAAGGCTCCAATCTCATCACGAGGTTTGACGTTTACACCGCGTATGAGCTTCACTTACCGACCGTACCGGGCTTCCACATCATTCTCTGCACGCCGCGCTGTTGTGTCAACTCACGGTACTAACCGTCATCCAAGGCTCCAATCTCATCACGAGGTTTGACGTTTACACCACGTATGAGCTTCACTTGCCGACCGTACCGGGCTTCCACATCATTCTCTACACGCCGCGCTGTTGTGTCAACTCACGGTACTAACCGTCATCCAAGGCTCCAATCTCATCACGAGGTTTGACGTTTACACCGCGTATGAGCTTCACTTGCCGACCGTACCGGGCTTCCACATCATTCTCTACACGCCGCGCTGTTGTGTCAACTCACGGTACTAACCGTCATCCAAGGCTCCAATCTCATCGCGAGGTTTGACGTTTACACCGCGTATGAGCTTCACTTACCGACCGTACCGGGCTCACATCATTCTCTACACGCCGCGCTGTTGTGTCAACTCACGGTACTAACCGCCATTCAAGGCTGCAATCTCATCGCGAGGTTTGACGTTTACACCGCGTATGAGCTTCACTTACCGACCGTACCGGGCTCACATCATTCTCTACACGCCACGCTGTTGTGTCAACTCACGGCACTAACCGCCATTCAAGGCTGCAATCTCATCACGAGGTTTGACGTTTACACCGCGTATGAGCTTCACTTACCGACCGTACCGGGCTTCCACATCATTCTCTACACGCCGCGCTGTTGTGTCAACTCACGGTACTAGCCGTCATCCAAGGCTCCAATCTCATCACGAGGTTTGACGTTTACACCATGTATGAGCTTCACTTACCGACCGTACCGGGCTTCCACATCATTCTCTACACGCCGCGCTGTTGTGTCAACTCACGGTACTAACCGCCATTCAAGGCTCCAATCTCATCACGAGGTTTGACGTTTACACCGCGTATGAGCTTCACTTACCGACCGTACCGGGCTTCCACATCATTCTCTGCACGCCGCGCTGTTGTGTCAACTCACGGTACTAACCGCCATTCAAGGCTCCAATCTCATCACGAGGTTTGACGTTTACACCGCGTATGAGCTTCACTTACCGACCATACCGGGCTCACATCATTCTCTGCACGCCGCGCTGTTGTGTCAACTCACGGTACTAACCGCCATTCAAGGCTGCAATCTCATCACGAGGTTTGACGTTTACACCGCGTATGAGCTTCACTTGCCGACCGTACCGGGCTTCCACATCATTCTCTACACGCCGCGCTGTTGTGTCAACTCACGGTACTAACCGCCATTCAAGGCTCCAATCTCTTCACGAGGTTTGACGTTTACACCGCGTATGAGCTTCACTTGCCGACCGTACCGGGCTTCCACATCATTCTCTACACGCCGCGCTGTTGTGTCAACTCACGGTACTAACCGCCATTCAAGGCTCCAATCTCATCGCGAGGTTTGACGTTTACACCGCGTATGAGCTTCACTTCCCGACCGTACCGGGCTCACATCATTCTCTGCACGCCACGCTGTTGTGTCAACTCACGGTACTAACCGCCATTCAAGGCTCCAATCTCATCACGAGGTTTGACGTTTACACCGCGTATGAGCTTCACTTGCCGACCGTACCGGGCTTCCACATCATTCTCTACACGCCGCGCTGTTGTGTCAACTCACGGTACTAACCGCCATTCAAGGCTCCAATCTCATCACGAGGTTTGACGTTTACACCGCGTATGAGCTTTACTCACCGACCGTACCGGGCTCACATCATTCTCTACACGCCGCGCTGTTGTGTCAACTCACGGTACTAACCGCCATTCAAGGCTGCAATCTCATCACGAGGTTTGACGTTTACACCGCGTATGAGCTTCACTTACCGACCATACCGGGCTCACATCATTCTCTGCACGCCGCGCTGTTGTGTCAACTCACGGTACTAACCGCCATCCAAGGCTGCAATCTCATCACGAGGTTTGACGTTTACACCGCGTATGAGCTTCACTTACCGACCATACCGGGCTCACATCATTCTCTGCACGCCGCGCTGTTGTGTCAACTCACGGTACTAACCGCCATTCAAGGCTGCAATCTCATCACGAGGTTTGACGTTTACACCGCGTATGAGCTTCACTTACCGACCATACCGGGCTCACATCATTCTCTGCACGCCGCGCTGTTGTGTCAACTCACGGTACTAACCGCCATTCAAGGCTGCAATCTCATCACGAGGTTTGACGTTTACACCGCGTATGAGCTTCACTTGCCGACCATACCGGGCTTCCACATCATTCTCTACACGCCGCGCTGTTGTGTCAACTCACGGTACTAACCGCCATTCAAGGCTCCAATCTCTTCACGAGGTTTGACGTTTACACCGCGTATGAGCTTCACTTGCCGACCGTACCGGGCTTCCACATCATTCTCTACACGCCGCGCTGTTGTGTCAACTCACGGTACTAACCGCCATTCAAGGCTGCAATCTCATCACGAGGTTTGACGTTTACACCGCGTATGAGCTTCACTTACCGACCGTACCGGGCTTCCACATCATTCTCTACACGCCGCGCTGTTGTGTCAACTCACGGTACTAACCGCCATTCAAGGCTGCAATCTCATCACGAGGTTTGACGTTTACACCGCGTATGAGCTTCACTTACCGACCGTACCGGGCTTCCACATCATTCTCTGCACGCCGCGCTGTTGTGTCAACTCACGGTACTAACCGCCATTCAAGGCTCCAATCTCATCACGAGGTTTGACGTTTACACCGCGTATGAGCTTCACTTACCGACCGTACCGGGCTTCCACATCATTCTCTACACGCCGCACTGTTGTGTCAACTCACGGTACCAACCGCCATTCAAGGCTCCAATCTCATCACGAGGTTTGACGTTTACACCGCGTATGAGCTTCATTTGCCGACCGTACCGGGCTCACATCATTCTCTACACGCCACGCTGTTGTGTCAACTCACGGTACTAACCGCCATTCAAGGCTGCAATCTCATCACGAGGTTTGACGTTTACACCGCGTATGAGCTTCACTTACCGACCGTACCGGGCTCACATCATTCTCTACACGCCGCGCTGTTGTGTCAACTCACGGTACTAACCGCCATTCAAGGCTGCAATCTCATCACGAGGTTTGACGTTTACACCGCGTATGAGCTTCACTTACCGACCGTACCGGGCTTCCACATCATTCTCTACACGCCGCGCTGTTGTGTCAACTCACGGTACTAACCGCCATCCAAGGCTCCAATCTCATCACGAGGTTTGACGTTTACACCGCGTATGAGCTTCACTTGCCGACCGTACCGGGCTTCCACATCATTCTCTACACGCCGCGCTGTTGAGTCAACTCACGGTACTAACCGCCATTCAAGGCTGCAATCTCATCACGAGGTTTGACGTTTACACCGCGTATGAGCTTCACTTACCGACAGTACCGGGCTCACATCATTCTCTACACGCCGCGCTGTTGTGTCAACTCACGGTACTAACCGCCATTCAAGGCTGCAATCTCATCACGAGGTTTGACGTTTACACCGCGTATGAGCTTCACTTACCGACCGTACCGGGCTTCCACATCATTCTCTACACGCCGCGCTGTTGTGTCAACTCACGGTACCAACCGCCATTCAAGGCTGCAATCTCATCACGAGGTTTGACGTTTACACCGCGTATGAGCTTCACTCACCGACCGTACCGGGCTTCCACATCATCCTCTACACGCCGCGCTGTTGTGTCAACTCACGGTACTAACCGCCATTCAAGGCTGCAATCTCATCACGAGGTCTGACGTTTACACCGCGTATGAGCTTCACTTGCCGACCGTACCGGGCTTCCACATCATTCTCTGCACGCCGCGCTGTTGTGTCAACTCACGGTACTAACCGCCATTCAAGGCTGCAATCTCATCACGAGGTTTGACGTTTACACCGCGTATGAGCTTCACTTGCCGACCGTACCGGGCTTCCACATCATTCTCCGCACGCCACGCTGTTGTGTCAACTCACGGTACTAACCGCCATTCAAGGCTGCAATCTCATCACGAGGTTTGACGTTTACACCGCGTATGAGCTTCACTCACCGACCGTACCGGGTTTCCACATCATTCTCTGCACGCCGCGCTGTTGTGTCAACTCACGGTACTAACCGCCATTCAAGGCTCCAATCTCATCACGAGGTTTGACGTTTACACCGCGTATGAGCTTCACTCACCGACCGTACCGGGTTTCCACATCATTCTCTACACGCCGCGCTGTTGTGTCAACTCACGGTACTAACCGCCATTCAAGGCTCCAATCTCATCACGAGGTTTGACGTTTACACCGCGTATGAGCTTCACTCACCGACCGTACCGGGCTTCCACATCATCCTCTACACGCCGCGCTGTTGTGTCAACTCACGGTACTAACCGCCATTCAAGGCTGCAATCTCATCACGAGGTCTGACGTTTACACCGCGTATGAGCTTCACTTGCCGACCGTACCGGGCTTCCACATCATTCTCTGCACGCCGCGCTGTTGTGTCAACTCACGGTACTAACCGCCATTCAAGGCTGCAATCTCATCACGAGGTTTGACGTTTACACCGCGTATGAGCTTCACTTGCCGACCGTACCGGGCTTCCACATCATTCTCCGCACGCCACGCTGTTGTGTCAACTCACGGTACTAACCGCCATTCAAGGCTGCAATCTCATCACGAGGTTTGACGTTTACACCGCGTATGAGCTTCACTTGCCGACCGTACCGGGCTTCCACATCATTCTCTACACGCCGCGCTGTTGTGTCAACTCACGGTACTAACCGCCATTCAAGGCTCCAATCTCATCACGAGGTTTGACGTTTACACCGCGTATGAGCTTCACTTGCCGACCGTACCGGGCTTCCACATCATTCTCTGCACGCCACGCTGTTGTGTCAACTCACGGTACTAACCGCCATTCAAGGCTGCAATCTCATCACGAGGTTTGACGTTTACACCTCGTATGAGCTTCACTTGCCGACCGTACCGGGCTTCCACATCATTCTCTACACGCCGCGCTGTTGTGTCAACTCACGGTACTAACCGCCATTCAAGGCTGCAATCTCATCACGAGGTTTGACGTTTACACCTCGTATGAGCTTCACTTGCCGACCGTACCGGGCTGCCACATCATTCTCTACACGCCACGCTGTTGTGTCAACTCACGGTACTAACCGCCATTCAAGGCTGCAATCTCATCACGAGGTTTGACGTTTACACCTCGTATGAGCTTTACTTGCCGACCGTACCGGGCTTCCACATCATTCTCTGCACGCCGCGCTGTTGTGTCAACTCACGGTACTAACCGCCATTCAAGGCTGCAATCTCATCGCGAGGTTTGACGTTTACACCGCGTATGAGCTTCACTTGCCGACCGTACCGGGCTTCCACATCATTCTCTGCACGCCGCGCTGTTGTGTCAACTCACGGTACTAACCGCCATTCAAGGCTCCAATCTCATCACGAGGTTTGACGTTTACACCGCGTATGAGCTTTACTTGCCGACCGTACCGGGCTTCCACATCATTCTCTGCACGCCGCGCTGTTGTGTCAACTCACGGTACTAACCGCCATTCAAGGCTGCAATCTCATCACGAGGTTTGACGTTTACACCGCGTATGAGCTTCACTTACTGACCGTACTGGGCTTCCACATCATTCTCTGCACGCCACGCTGTTGTGTCAACTCACGGTACTAACCGCCATTCAAGGCTCCAATCTCATCGCGAGGTTTGACGTTTACACCGCGTATGAGCTTCACTTACCGACCGTACCGGGCTCACATCATTCTCTACACGCCGCGCTGTTGTGTCAACTCACGGTACTAACCGCCATTCAAGGCTCCAATCTCATCACGAGGTTTGACGTTTACACCGCGTATGAGCTTCACTTGCTGACCGTACCGGGCTTCCACATCATTCTCTGCACGCCGCGCTGTTGTGTCAACTCACGGTACTAACCGCCATTCAAGGCTGCAATCTCATCACGAGGTTTGACGTTTACACCGCGTATGAGCTTCACTTGCCGACCGTACCGGGCTTCCACATCATTATCTGCACGCCGCGCTGTTGTGTCAACTCACGGTACTAACCGCCATTCAAGGCTGCAATCTCATCACGAGGTTTGACGTTTACACCGCGTATGAGCTTCACTTACCGACCGTACCGGGCTTCCACATCATTCTCTACACGCCGCGCTGTTGTGTCAACTCACGGTACTAACCGCCATTCAAGGCACCAATCTCATCACGAGGTTTGACGTTTACACCGCGTATGAGCTTCACTTACCGACCGTACCGGGCTTCCACATCATTCTCTACACGCCACGCTGTTGTGTCAACTCACGGTCTTAACCGCCATTCAAGGCTCCAATCTCATCACGAGGTTTCACGTTTACACCGCGTATGAGCTTCACTCACCGACCGTACCGGGCTTCCACATCATTCTCTACACGCCGCGCTGTTGTGTCAACTCACGGTACTAACCGCCATTCAAGGCTCCAATCTCATCACGAGGTTTGACGTTTACACCGCGTATGAGCTTCACTTGCCGACCGTACCGGGCTTCCACATCATTCTCTACACGCCACGCTGTTGTGTCAACTCACGGTACTAACCGCCATTCAAGGCTGCAATCTCATCACGAGGTTTGACGTTTACACCGCGTATGAGCTTCACTTACCGACCGTACCGGGCTTCCACATCATTCTCTACACGCCACGCTGTTGTGTCAACTCACGGTCTTAACCGCCATTCAAGGCTCCAATCTCATCACGAGGTTTCACGTTTACACCGCGTATGAGCTTCACTCACCGACCGTACCGGGCTTCCACATCATTCTCTACACGCCGCGCTGTTGTGTCAACTCACGGTACTAACCGCCATTCAAGGCTCCAATCTCATCACGAGGTTTGACGTTTACACCGCGTATGAGCTTCACTTACCGACCGTACCGGGCTTCCACATCATTCTCTGCACGCCGCGCTGTTGTGTCAACTCACGGTACTAACCGCCATTCAAGGCTGCAATCTCATCACGAGGTTTGACGTTTACACCGCGTATGAGCTTCACTCACCGACCGTACCGGGCTTCCACATCATTCTAGACACGCCGCACTGTTGTGTCAACTCACGGTACTAACCGCCATTCAAGGCTGCAATCTCATCACGAGGTTTGACGTTTACACCGCGTATGAGCTTCACTTACCGACCGTACCGGGCTCACATCATTCTCTACACGCCACGCTGTTGTGTCAACTCACGGTACTAACCGCCATTCAAGGCTGCAATCTCATCACGAGGTTTGACGTTTACACCGCGTATGAGCTTCACTTACCGACCGTACCGGGCTTCCACATCATTCTCTGCACGCCGCGCTGTTGTGTCAACTCACGGTACTAACCGCCATTCAAGGCTGCAATCTCATCACGAGGTTTGACGTTTACACCGCGTATGAGCTTCACTTACCGACCGTACCGGGCTTCCACATCATTCTCTGCACGCCGCGCTGTTGTGTCAACTCACGGTACTAACCGCCATTCAAGGCTGCAATCTCATCGCGAGGTTTGACGTTTACACCGCGTATGAGCTTCACTTACCGACCGTACCGGGCTTCCACATCATTCTCTGCACGCCGCGCTGTTGTGTCCACTCACGGTACTAACCGCCATTCAAGGCTCCAATCTCATCACGAGGTTTGACGTTTACACCGCGTATGAGCTTCACTTGCCGACCATACCGGGCTTCCACATCATTCTCTACACGTCGCGCTGTTGTGTCAACTCACGGTACTAACCGCCATTCAAGGCTGCAATCTCATCACGAGGTTTGACGTTTACACCGCGTATGAGCTTCACTTACCGACCGTACCGGGCTCACATCATTCTCTACACGCCACGCTGTTGTGTCAACTCACGGTACTAACCGCCATTCAAGGCTGCAATCTCATCACGAGGTTTGACGTTTACACCGCGTATGAGCTTCACTTACCGACCGTACCGGGCTTCCACATCATTCTCTACACGCCGCGCTGTTGTGTCAACTCACGGTACTAACCGCCATTCAAGGCTGCAATTTCATCACGAGGTTTGACGTTTACACCGCGTATGAGCTTCACTTACCGACCGTACCGGGCTCACATCATTCTCTACACGCCACGCTGTTGTGTCAACTCACGCCACTAACCGCCATTCAAGGCTCCAATCTCATCACGAGGTTTGACGTTTACACCGCGTATGAGCTTCACTTACCGACCGTACCGGGCTTCCACATCATTCTCTGCACGCCGCGCTGTTGTGTCAACTCACGGTACTAACCGCCATTCAAGGCTCCAATCTCATCACGAGGTTTGACGTTTACACCGCGTATGAGCTTCACTTACCGACCGTACCGGGCTCACATCATTCTCTGCACGCCACGCTGTTGTGTCAACTCACGGTACTAACCGCCATTCAAGGCTGCAATCTCATCACGAGGTTTGACGTCTACACCGCGTATGAGCTTCACTTACCGACCATACCGGGCTCACATCATTCTCTACACGCCGCGCTGTTGTGTCAACTCACGGTACTAACCGCCATTCAAGGCTGCAATCTCATCACGAGGTTTGACGTTTACACCGCGTATGAGCTTCACTCACCGACCATACCGGGCTCACATCATTCTCTACACGCCGCGCTGTTGTGTCAACTCACGGTACTAACCGCCATTCAAGGCTCCAATCTCATCACGAGGTTTGACGTTTACACCGCGTATGAGCTTCACTTGCCGACCGTACCGGGCTTCCACATCATTCTCTGCACGCCGCGCTGTTGTGTCAACTCACGGTACTAACCGCCATTCAAGGCTGCAATCTCATCACGAGGTTTGACGTTTACACCGCGTATGAGCTTCACTTACCGACCGTACCGGGCTTCCACATCATTCTCTGCACGCCACGCTGTTGTGTCAACTCACGGTACTAACCGCCATTCAAGGCTCCAATCTCATCACGAGGTTTGACGTTTACACCGCGTATGAGCTTCACTTGCCGACCGTACCGGGCTTCCACATCATTCTCTGCACGCCGCGCTGTTGTGTCAACTCACGGTACTAACCGCCATTCAAGGCTTCAATCTCATCACGAGGTTTGACGTTTACACCGCGTATGAGCTTCACTTACCGACCGTACCGGGCTTCCACATCATTCTCTACACGCCGCGCTGTTGTGTCAACTCACGGTACTAACCGCCATTCAAGGCTCCAATCTCATCACGAGGTCTGACGTTTACACCGCGTATGAGCTTCACTTGCCGACCGTACCGGGCTTCCACAACATTATCTGCACGCCACGCTGTTGTGTCAACTCACGGTACTAACCGCCATTCAAGGCTCCAATCTCATCGCGAGGTTTGACGTTTACACCGCGTATGAGCTTCACTTGCCGACCGTACCGGGCTCACATCATTCTCTACACGCCGCGCTGTTGTGTCAACTCACGGTACTAACCGCCATTCAAGGCTCCAATCTCATCACGAGGTTTGACGTTTACACCACGTATGAGCTTTACTCACCGACCGTAACGGGCTCACATCATTCTCTACACGCCGCGCTGTTGTGTCAACTCACGGTACTAACCGCCATTCAAGGCTGCAATCTCATCACGAGGTTTGACGTTTACACCACGTATGAGCTTTACTCACCGACCGTACCGGGCTCACATCATTCTCTACACGCCGCGCTGTTGTGTCAACTCACGGTACTAACCGCCATTCAAGGCTCCAATCTCATCACGAGGTTTGACGTTTACACCGCGTATGAGCCTCACTTGCCGACCGTACCGGGCTCCCACATCATTCTCTGCACGCCACGCTGTTGTGTCAACTCACGGTACTAACCGCCATTCAAGGCTGCAATCTCATCACGAGGTTTGACGTTTACACCGCGTATGAGCTTCACTTGCCGACCGTACCGGGCTTCCACATCATTCTCTACACGCCGCGCTGTTGTGTCAACTCACGGTACTAACCGCCATTCAAGGCTCCAATCTCATCACGAGGTCTGACGTTTACACCGCGTATGAGCTTCACTTGCCGACCGTACCGGGCTCACATCATTCTCTACACGCCGCGCTGTTGTGTCAACTCACGGTACTAACCGCCATTCAAGGCTCCAATCTCATCACGAGGTTTGACGTTTACACCGCGTATGAGCTTCACTTACCGACCGTACCGGGCTTCCACATCATTCTCTACACGCCGCGCTGTTGTGTCAACTCACGGTACTAACCGCCATTCAAGGCTCCAATCTCATCACGAGGTTTGACGTTTACACCGCGTATGAGCTTCACTTACCGACCGTACCGGGCTTCCACATCATTCTCTACACGCCGCGCTGTTGTGTCAACTCACGGTACTAACCGCCATTCAAGGCTGCAATCTCATCACGAGGTTTGACGTTTACACCGCGTATGAGCTTCACTCACCGACCGTACCGGGCTCACATCATTCTCTACACGCCGCGCTGTTGTGTCAACTCACGGTACTAACCGCCATTCAAGGCTCCAATCTCATCACGAGGTTTGACGTTTACACCGCGTATGAGCTTCACTTCCCGACCGTACCGGGCTCACATCATCCTCTGCACGCCACGCTGTTGTGTCAACTCACGGTACTAACCGCCATTCAAGGCTCCAATCTCATCACGAGGTCTGACGTTTACACCGCGTATGAGCTTCACTTGCCGACCGTACCGGGCTTCCACATCATTCTCTGCACGCCGCGCTGTTGTGTCAACTCACGGTACTAACCGCCATTCAAGGCTGCAATCTCATCACGAGGTTTGACGTTTACACCGCGTATGAGCTTCACTTACCGACCATACCGGGCTCACATCATTCTCTGCACGCCGCGCTGTTGTGTCAACTCACGGTACTAACCGCCATTCAAGGCTGCAATCTCATCACGAGGTTTGACGTTTACACCACGTATGAGCTTCACTTGCCGACCATACCGGGCTTCCACATCATTCTCTACACGCCGCGCTGTTGTGTCAACTCACGGTACTAACCGCCATTCAAGGCTCCAATCTCTTCACGAGGTTTGACGTTTACACCGCGTATGAGCTTCACTTGCCGACCGTACCGGGCTTCCACATCATTCTCTACACGCCGCGCTGTTGTGTCAACTCACGGTACTAACCGCCATTCAAGGCTCCAATCTCATCACGAGGTTTGACGTTTACACCGCGTATGAGCTTCACTTACCGACCGTACCGGGCTTCCACATCATTCTCTGCATGCCGCGCTGTTGTGTCAACTCACGGTACTAACCGCCATTCAAGGCTCCAATCTCATCACGAGGTTTGACGTTTACACCGCGTATGAGCTTCACTTACCGACCGTACCGGGCTTCCACATCATTCTCTACACGCCGCGCTGTTGTGTCAACTCACGGTACTAACCGCCATTCAAGGCTCCAATCTCATCACGAGGTTTGACGTTTACACCGCGTATGAGCTTCACTTACCGACCGTACCGGGCTTCCACATCATTCTCTGCACGCCGCGCTGTTGTGTCAACTCACGGTACTAACCGTCATCCAAGGCTCCAATCTCATCACGAGGTTTGACGTTTACACCACGTATGAGCTTCACTTGCCGACCGTACCGGGCTTCCACATCATTCTCTACACGCCGCGCTGTTGTGTCAACTCACGGTACTAACCGTCATCCAAGGCTCCAATCTCATCACGAGGTTTGACGTTTACACCGCGTATGAGCTTCACTTGCCGACCGTACCGGGCTTCCACATCATTCTCTACACGCCGCGCTGTTGTGTCAACTCACGGTACTAACCGTCATCCAAGGCTCCAATCTCATCGCGAGGTTTGACGTTTACACCGCGTATGAGCTTCACTTACCGACCGTACCGGGCTCACATCATTCTCTACACGCCGCGCTGTTGTGTCAACTCACGGTACTAACCGCCATTCAAGGCTGCAATCTCATCGCGAGGTTTGACGTTTACACCGCGTATGAGCTTCACTTACCGACCGTACCGGGCTCACATCATTCTCTACACGCCACGCTGTTGTGTCAACTCACGGTACTAACCGCCATTCAAGGCTGCAATCTCATCACGAGGTTTGACGTTTACACCGCGTATGAGCTTCACTTACCGACCGTACCGGGCTTCCACATCATTCTCTACACGCCGCGCTGTTGTGTCAACTCACGGTACTAGCCGTCATCCAAGGCTCCAATCTCATCACGAGGTTTGACGTTTACACCATGTATGAGCTTCACTTACCGACCGTACCGGGCTTCCACATCATTCTCTACACGCCGCGCTGTTGTGTCAACTCACGGTACTAACCGCCATTCAAGGCTCCAATCTCATCACGAGGTTTGACGTTTACACCGCGTATGAGCTTCACTTACCGACCGTACCGGGCTTCCACATCATTCTCTGCACGCCGCGCTGTTGTGTCAACTCACGGTACTAACCGCCATTCAAGGCTCCAATCTCATCACGAGGTTTGACGTTTACACCGCGTATGAGCTTCACTTACCGACCGTACCGGGCTTCCACATCATTCTCTACACGCCGCGCTGTTGTGTCAACTCACGGTACTAACCGCCATTCAAGGCTCCAATCTCATCACGAGGTTTGACGTTTACACCGCGTATGAGCTTCACTTACCGACCGTACCGGGCTTCCACATCATTCTCTACACGCCGCGCTGTTGTGTCAACTCACGGTACTAACCGCCATTCAAGGCTCCAATCTCATCACGAGGTCTGACGTTTACACCGCGTATGAGCTTCACTTGCCGACCGTACCGGGCTTCCACAACATTATCTGCACGCCACGCTGTTGTGTCAACTCACGGTACTAACCGCCATTCAAGGCTCCAATCTCATCGCGAGGTTTGACGTTTACACCGCGTATGAGCTTCACTTGCCGACCGTACCGGGCTCACATCATTCTCTACACGCCGCGCTGTTGTGTCAACTCACGGTACTAACCGCCATTCAAGGCTCCAATCTCATCACGAGGTTTGACGTTTACACCAGGTATGAGCTTTACTCACCGACCGTACCGGGCTCACATCATTCTCTACACGCCGCGCTGTTGTGTCAACTCACGGTACTAACCGCCATTCAAGGCTCCAATCTCATCACGAGGTTTGACGTTTACACCGCGTATGAGCTTCACTTGCCGACCGTACCGGGCTTCCACATCATTCTCTACACGCCGCGCTGTTGTGTCAACTCACGGTACTAACCGCCATTCAAGGCTCCAATCTCATCACGAGGTTTGACGTTTACACCGCGTATGAGCTTTACTCACCGACCGTACCGGGCTTCCACATCATTCTCTACACGCCGCGCTGTTGTGTCAACTCACGGTACTAACCGCCATTCAAGGCTCCAATCTCATCACGAGGTTTGACGTTTACACCGCGTATGAGCTTCACTTACCGACCATACCGGGCTCACATCATTCTCTGCACGCCGCGCTGTTGTGTCAACTCACGGTACTAACCGCCATTCAAGGCTGCAATCTCATCACGAGGTTTGACGTTTACACCGCGTATGAGCTTCACTTACCGACCATACCGGGCTCACATCATTCTCTGCACGCCGCGCTGTTGTGTCAACTCACGGTACTAACCGCCATTCAAGGCTGCAATCTCATCACGAGGTTTGACGTTTACACCGCGTATGAGCTTCACTTGCCGACCGTACCGGGCTTCCACATCATTCTCTACACGCCGCGCTGTTGTGTCAACTCACGGTACTAACCGCCATTCAAGGCTCCAATCTCTTCACGAGGTTTGACGTTTACACCGCGTATGAGCTTCACTTGCCGACCGTACCGGGCTTCCACATCATTCTCTACACGCCGCGCTGTTGTGTCAACTCACGGTACTAACCGCCATTCAAGGCTCCAATCTCATCGCGAGGTTTGACGTTTACACCGCGTATGAGCTTCACTTCCCGACCGTACCGGGCTCACATCATTCTCTGCACGCCACGCTGTTGTGTCAACTCACGGTACTAACCGCCATTCAAGGCTCCAATCTCATCACGAGGTTTGACGTTTACACCGCGTATGAGCTTCACTTGCCGACCGTACCGGGCTTCCACATCATTCTCTACACGCCGCGCTGTTGTGTCAACTCACGGTACTAACCGCCATTCAAGGCTCCAATCTCATCACGAGGTTTGACGTTTACACCGCGTATGAGCTTTACTCACCGACCGTACCGGGCTCACATCATTCTCTACACGCCGCGCTGTTGTGTCAACTCACGGTACTAACCGCCATTCAAGGCTGCAATCTCATCACGAGGTTTGACGTTTACACCGCGTATGAGCTTCACTTACCGACCATACCGGGCTCACATCATTCTCTGCACGCCGCGCTGTTGTGTCAACTCACGGTACTAACCGCCATCCAAGGCTGCAATCTCATCACGAGGTTTGACGTTTACACTGCGTATGAGCTTCACTTACCGACCATACCGGGCTCACATCATTCTCTGCACGCCGCGCTGTTGTGTCAACTCACGGTACTAACCGCCATTCAAGGCTGCAATCTCATCACGAGGTTTGACGTTTACACCGCGTATGAGCTTCACTTACCGACCATACCGGGCTCACATCATTCTCTGCACGCCGCGCTGTTGTGTCAACTCACGGTACTAACCGCCATTCAAGGCTGCAATCTCATCACGAGGTTTGACGTTTACACCGCGTATGAGCTTCACTTGCCGACCATACCGGGCTTCCACATCATTCTCTACACGCCGCGCTGTTGTGTCAACTCACGGTACTAACCGCCATTCAAGGCTCCAATCTCTTCACGAGGTTTGACGTTTACACCGCGTATGAGCTTCACTTGCCGACCGCACCGGGCTTCCACATCATTCTCTACACGCCGCGCTGTTGTGTCAACTCACGGTACTAACCGCCATTCAAGGCTGCAATCTCATCACGAGGTTTGACGTTTACACCGCGTATGAGCTTCACTTGCCGACCATACCGGGCTTCCACATCATTCTCTACACGCCGCGCTGTTGTGTCAACTCACGGTACTAACCGCCATTCAAGGCTCCAATCTCATCACGAGGTTTGACGTTTACACCGCGTATGAGCTTCACTTACCGACCGTACCGGGCTTCCACATCATTCTCTGCACGCCGCGCTGTTGTGTCAACTCACGGTACTAACCGCCATTCAAGGCTCCAATCTCATCACGAGGTTTGACGTTTACACCGCGTATGAGCTTCACTTACCGACCGTACCGGGCTTCCACATCATTCTCTACACGCCGCGCTGTTGTGTCAACTCACGGTACTAACCGCCACTCAAGGCTCCAATCTCATCACGAGGTTTGACGTTTACACCGCGTATGAGCTTCACTTACCGACCGTACCGGGCTTCCACATCATTCTCTGCACGCCGCGCTGTTGTGTCAACTCACGGTACTAACCGTCATCCAAGGCTCCAATCTCATCACGAGGTTTGACGTTTACACCACGTATGAGCTTCACTTGCCGACCGTACCGGGCTTCCACATCATTCTCTACACGCCGCGCTGTTGTGTCAACTCACGGTACTAACCGTCATCCAAGGCTCCAATCTCATCACGAGGTTTGACGTTTACACCGCGTATGAGCTTCACTTGCCGACCGTACCGGGCTTCCACATCATTCTCTACACGCCGCGCTGTTGTGTCAACTCACGGTACTAACCGTCATCCAAGGCTCCAATCTCATCGCGAGGTTTGACGTTTACACCGCGTATGAGCTTCACTTACCGACCGTACCGGGCTCACATCATTCTCTACACGCCGCGCTGTTGTGTCAACTCACGGTACTAACCGCCATTCAAGGCTGCAATCTCATCACGAGGTTTGACGTTTACACCGCGTATGAGCTTCACTTGCCGACCATACCGGGCTTCCACATCATTCTCTACACGCCGCGCTGTTGTGTCAACTCACGGTACTAACCGCCATTCAAGGCTCCAATCTCTTCACGAGGTTTGACGTTTACACCGCGTATGAGCTTCACTTGCCGACCGTACCGGGCTTCCACATCATTCTCTGCACGCCGCGCTGTTGTGTCAACTCACGGTACTAACCGCCATTCAAGGCTCCAATCTCATCACGAGGTTTGACGTTTACACCGCGTATGAGCTTCACTTACCGACCGTACCGGGCTTCCACATCATTCTCTACACGCCGCGCTGTTGTGTCAACTCACGGTACTAACCGCTTCACTTCACTTGCCGACCATACCGGGCTTCCACATCATTCTCTACACGCCGCGCTGTTGTGTCAACTCACGGTACTAACCGCCATTCAAGGCTGCAATCTCATCACGAGGTTTGACGTTTACACCTCGTATGAGCTTCACTTGCCGACCGTACCGGGCATCCACATCATTCTCTGCACGCCACGCTGTTGTGTCAACTCACGGTACTAACCGCCATTCAAGGCTCCAATCTCATCACGAGGTTTGACGTTTACACCGCGTATGAGCTTCACTTACCGACCGTACCGGGCTCACATCATTCTCTACACGCCGCGCTGTTGTGTCAACTCACGGTACTAACCGCCATTCAAGGCTGCAATCTCATCACGAGGTTTGACGTTTACACCTCGTATGAGCTTCACTTGCCGACCGTACCGGGCATCCACATCATTCTCTGCACGCCACGCTGTTGTGTCAACTCACGGTACTAACCGCCATTCAAGGCTCCAATCTCATCACGAGGTTTGACGTTTACACCACGTATGAGCTTTACTCACCGACCGTACCGGGCTCACATCATTCTCTACACGCCGCGCTGTTGTGTCAACTCACGGTACTAACCGCCATTCAAGGCTCCAATCTCATCACGAGGTTTGACGTTTACACCGCGTATGAGCTTCACTTGCCGACCCTACCGGGCTTCCACATCATTCTCTACACGCCGCGCTGTTGTGTCAACTCACGGTACTAACCGCCATTCAAGGCTCCAATCTCATCACGAGGTTTGACGTTTACACCGCGTATGAGCTTTACTCACCGACCGTACCGGGCTCACATCATTCTCTACACGCCGCGCTGTTGTGTCAACTCACGGTACTAACCGCCATTCAAGGCTCCAATCTCATCACGAGGTCTGACGTTTACACCGCGTATGAGCTTCACTTGCCGACCGTACCGGGCTTCCACATCATTCTCTGCACGCCGCGCTGTTGTGTCAACTCACGGTACTAACCGTCATTCAAGGCTGCAATCTCATCACGAGGTTTGACGTTTACACCGCGTATGAGCTTCACTTACCGACCATACCGGGCTCACATCATTCTCTGCACGCCGCGCTGTTGTGTCAACTCACGGTACTAACCGCCATTCAAGGCTGCAATCTCATCACGAGGTTTGACGTTTAAACCACGTATGAGCTTCACTTGCCGACCCTACCGGGCTTCCACATCATTCTCTACACGCCGCGCTGTTGTGTCAACTCACGGTACTAACCGCCATTCAAGGCTCCAATCTCATCACGAGGTTTGACGTTTACACCGCGTATGAGCTTCACTTACCGACCGTACCGGGCTTCCACATCATTCTCTGCACGCCGCGCTGTTGTGTCAACTCACGGTACTAACCGCCATTCAAGGCTCCAATCTCATCACGAGGTTTGACGTTTACACCGCGTATGAGCTTCACTTACCGACCGTACCGGGCTTCCACATCATTCTCTACACGCCGCGCTGTTGTGTCAACTCACGGTACTAACCGCCATTCAAGGCTCCAATCTCATCACGAGGTTTGACGTTTACACCGCGTATGAGCTTCACTTACCGACCGTACCGGGCTTCCACATCATTCTCTGCACGCCGCGCTGTTGTGTCAACTCACGGTACTAACCGTCATCCAAGGCTCCAATCTCATCACGAGGTTTGACGTTTACACCACGTATGAGCTTCACTTGCCGACCGTACCGGGCTTCCACATCATTCTCTACACGCCGCGCTGTTGTGTCAACTCACGGTACTAACCGTCATCCAAGGCTCCAATCTCATCACGAGGTTTGACGTTTACACCGCGTATGAGCTTCACTTGCCGACCGTACCGGGCTTCCACATCATTCTCTACACGCCGCGCTGTTGTGTCAACTCACGGTACTAACCGTCATCCAAGGCTCCAATCTCATCGCGAGGTTTGACGTTTACACCGCGTATGAGCTTCACTTACCGACCGTACCGGGCTCACATCATTCTCTACACGCCGCGCTGTTGTGTCAACTCACGGTACTAACCGCCATTCAAGGCTGCAATCTCATCGCGAGGTTTGACGTTTACACCGCGTATGAGCTTCACTTACCGACCGTACCGGGCTTCCACATCATTCTCTGCACGCCGCGCTGTTGTGTCAACTCACGGTACTAGCCGTCATCCAAGGCTCCAATCTCATCACGAGGTTTGACGTTTACACCGCGTATGAGCTTCACTTACCGACCGTACCGGGCTTCCACATCATTCTCTACACGCCGCGCTGTTGTGTCAACTCACGGTACTAACCGCCATTCAAGGCTGCAATCTCATCACGAGGTTTGACGTTTACACCGCGTATGAGCTTCACTTACCGACCGTACCGGGCTTCCACATCATTCTCTGCACGCCGCGCTGTTGTGTCAACTCACGGTACTAGCCGTCATCCAAGGCTCCAATCTCATCACGAGGTTTGACGTTTACACCATGTATGAGCTTCACTTACCGACCGTACCGGGCTTCCACATCATTCTCTACACGCCGCGCTGTTGTGTCAACTCACGGTACTAACCGCCATTCAAGGCTGCAATCTCATCACGAGGTTTGACGTTTACACCGCGTATGAGCTTCACTTACCGACCGTACCGGGCTTCCACATCATTCTCTGCACGCCGCGCTGTTGTGTCAACTCACGGTACTAACCGCCATTCATGGCTCCAATCTCATCACGAGGTTTGACGTTTACACCGCGTATGAGCTTCACTTGCCGACCGTACCGGGCTTCCACATCATTCTCTACACGCCGCGCTGTTGTGTCAACTCACGGTACTAACCGCCATTCAAAACTCCAATCTCATCACGAGGTTTGACGTTTACACCGCGTATGAGCTTCACTTACCGACCGTACCGGGCTTCCACATCATTATCTGCACACCGCGCTGTTGTGTCAACTCACGGTACTAACCGCCATTCAAGGCTCCAATCTCATCACGAGGTTTGACGTTTACACCGCGTATGAGCTTCACTTACCGACCGTACCGGGCTCACATCATTCTCTGCACGCCGCGCTGTTGTGTCAACTCACGGTACTAACCGCCATTCAAGGCTGCAATCTCATCACGAGGTTTGACGTTTACACCGCGTATGAGCTTCACTCACCGACCGTACCGGGCTCACATCATTCTCTGCACGCCGCGCTGTTGTGTCAACTCACGGTACTAACCGCCATTCAAGGCTGCAATCTCATCACGAGGTTTGACGTTTACACCGCGTATGAGCTTCACTTACCGACCGTACCGGGCTTCCACATCATTATCTGCACACCGCGCTGTTGTGTCAACTCACGGTACTAACCCAGCAAACAAATTGTTACGGGCGAGTGTGGGCGAGTTAAGGGGCCAGTAGTAAATTTAGTGGCGTTCTGTGGGTTGTTGGTAGTTTGAAATATGCCCATCCAATGCCCATATGGGCGACTTGCTGGCAAGATAGTTGTGGGCGGAATGGTTATTGCCCTAACGGCACTTTAAGGGCTCGAACAGGGCATATACATCGCTGGCAACATGAAAACTCTGCCCTTTGGGCACCCGGCGGGCAGGATGGTTCGGACGTGACGGGTAGTACCCTGAGGGTGCCCTAAGGGAGCCCAAGTGGCTAGATTCTAGAATCCTTAATGAGTGTCTACATGTGTTGGGGCGTGATGGGTAGTGCCCTTAGGGTGCCCTTATCGCTAGATGTGGGCATCTCAGAGGGTTTGGGCGAGATTCATAGTGCCATGAGGGTGCCTTATTGGCCAGATGTGGGAACATTGCTATGTGGACTGAAATGGTCAAATAATTAAAATATATTATGTCTCATGTTTTAATTCACTGAAATATTTATCTCATACTGATTTTTCACTCGGTTCTCAACATATTAACGGATTAAAGTCCGACTATTGTCGATTAGGTGAATTCACTTGTTTATACGAACAACACCGAGCGATTTTCATAACTTGCCCAGTAGGCCTAGATCATCAGTTTTTAAAAGAAATCAGGCATATTACTCTTTTTAGGAATTGAAATATCGTCTAACACGTTCCACATATTGCATCTTCATTAACTTAGATTATCATTCCTATAATCACACCCACTGTTATAACATTAGATCCTCACTTTTTAATTCCATCAATAATTATTTGACCGTTCTGTTTTGAAAATAACGCGCAATGTGCTTGACTAAAGAGAGACAGAGAAATGCAAGAAGGGCGGGCAAAAGTGAGTGAGGAGTTGATTCTGACGACCTGATCGAGAGCCTTTTGCCTTTATGCATTGGCGTGTTGATTTTTCGTGTTGCTCCGTGGGCTCCGTTATAGAATTGAGTGTACGCATACGTTATATGTTCAACAAGGACATTTGGATACATTTTTTGCCTCATTGTGATGAAAAAATCTAATTTATGCCATTCTTTTTCTCTTGCATATGCTGAATTAGGTAAGGCAAACGGTCACCGACCATTACATTTGATCGACAATTCAGTGATCATACCAACTGTGAAAAATTAGCTGCGTATTGTGTACTTTCATCTCAATTCTCAGTCAATTATGTTGCTCTTTCTATTATGTATTGGAGTTCTAATTCTAGTTTTCGAGGAATAGTGTTATTCACTCCAATATTTCTGGCTGAAACACGTCCATTTCAATCATGAATGATTTCTGTTTTCCTCAGCTGCCTAACATTTAATTTTTGTTGTTGGCCCGCTTGGGTGTAAACAATGTCTCAAGAAACGACAGCCCAGCGACAAGCTGCGACAAGCGAAGTGTAATTTGCGTGTGTGGATTAATGAACGTGTGATGATAATATAGTAACTCAAAGGTAAGTGATGGATGATTAAGTAACTGTGATAATAGTGTTATACGTGTTACAACCACACCCCAAGTTGGGCCTATCAATATTGGGCTTAGGCTAGGCCTACTAGAAAAAACAAAGCAACATAACTCGACCTATAAATCAGTCCAAGCTTCTATTTAGGCCTAGGCCTAAGGCTTATTCTAGTTTTTAGGTTTTCAGATTAGTAGGTCTACGTCTATGCAACATTCACGAATCACGAAACATGTCATTAAGCGTAGGCCTACTGACAGCTTATATGCCTATTTTAGACTCACGCAATAGGCATTCGGATTACTGAATATTATATTTAGGCCTAGGCCTAATCATGAATATCATCATACTCTTAGGCCTAGGGCCTGGTTCTTGTTCAAAACTTCCTTATATTGAGAGAAATTCAGAAACTCTATGCCACCAGAGGTGGGCCCGCCTCTTTCAGTTCTTGGATGAATCATTTGTTTGCTTTTATAACTTTGTAATGTGTACTTGTATATTTCCCAGGTTATACACTTGGCTGGACAACGCAGTAAGAATGTGGGGGGCATCATGAACAATGTACTAAATCTTACTTCATCAATGCAGTGCCACAGTTGCTTCGTTAAACGGCCGGGAATACTAGAATTAGTATTCAAACGTTTCCTCGGGTGCTGGATGGACATGATCTGACGTAAGTTGAACATTCTGGTCTTGCCAAGGACTTACAAAATCCTAGACAAAACAAGTAGGCAGGCCTATGAATTGAAAGAAACGCTGGGTGGATTGCAGAGACGGAGTTTGAACCCCGGCCTACCTTAGACGCCGTCCAAGTAATGAATTGCATTGCAGCCACAATGCAATTTCTTACTTGGACGGCGTCTAAGGTAGGCCGCGATTTAAACTCCGTTTCTGCAATCCACCCACTGTGTCTAAACGACCGCCTGTTGTCACAAGGTTAATGGTAGGGCAGAGCCGAAGTGCAGTCGTATGGCTGTCCTGATGTTTTGTCGGGACTTATCAAATTCATAAAACATCCGAGAATGAAAAAAATCACCTGACACATGACCTATTGCTAAAAGCTTCTACAGAATATTTCAGAAACCCCCAAGAAGTTGAATTGTCAAAGAAACTTGATCCTAACTATCTTGGACTACCTTATCGACCTAAACACTGCTGGCTTATATTTAGTTGGGCCTATCGTTAATTTAGTTTTTTGCCAATGAAAAAAAATGGAACCAACCCATAATTGTGCACTCGAGACACTAGATTTATGAATTAAAAAAGTTTCTCCCGCGGAAATCGACCGTAAGTAGTTTCTCTGATACGGGAGTCAGCCATGCTAACCACTGCACAGCGATGATTCGCGTCAAGCTTATTGTTATTTGCTCTAATACAACATAGAAACGCGACGAACCTGTGGCGCTTCACATAAGATTGTATTATTTTGCCGGATGGCCGGCCTAGTAGGGTAGTCACTTCGTTGAAGGAATGATTTTTTACCTGGATCATTCACCTATATATCATTGCAAGCGTTTTTGCCTTTCAAAATATAGTTCAAGAAGTTACGGGCACATTCAGCTTAGTTGCTAATGCGCTCGTTTCGTTCAATCCGGGAGATGAGGGGGATATCAAGACTTGGTTTGATCCCTGCCACAAGGATCACAAATCTTTTCAGGGATTTTTCATGGTTTCCAACTGTAGTTTAGGTCGATACAGGGATGGTTCCTACAATATATGCCACGACCGCTTCCTTCTCACTCTCCTCCCCATCACCTTTAGAAAGAAATATTATTTTCATTGATCGTTCATCCGACGTGAAAAGTTCTTAGTTATCGTTACAGTGCGTCGTGAAACCAAAACAGATGAATAATCTAATTCAAGAAGTTGTTTGGAATTGTTCGCGTAAAGACGTCAAGTGTTTTGTTCAATTGACATTCTTGGTGCCACCTACATGTGAGCAGAACCTTCCTAACTATACGGTGCGCTTTCATGTATCAAAGTTCCAGTCAACTTTCAGTGGTTATGAGAGTTACCGTGGGGGAAACTTTATGCCTGCTCTAGGGTTACCCTCACCAGATTGGTCAATAATGAGAATCTAAACCGGGATCGGTTTGCTTCTTCACATATGTAACAACTCTAGCACAACATTTCTCTTGAACAATTCATTGACTATTTCTAAATATTCTCTCAGTCCTCCTCATATATATTCAGGAGTATCAACGCTACTCTAATCTTGAACCAGCCTAATGCACGGTTCTAGGTAATATGATCGACTCAATAATGTCACTAACTGAAACATTGCGACAGTGTATACACGACAATAATATAGGCCTACCTAAGTTATAAAATACATAATATCACTTTTAGTTAATCCAATTCATCAATTCAATTCAATTCTGTGCAAAATAACCCGGTCATTATGCCACAAAACCCCCATGAAACAAAGTTATTGATAGCTAATGTTATAATGTGCTATTTTTGTTTTCATTTCCAGTTGCGGTACCGTACGACGATCGTTTCCGGACGCAGAACCTGGAGAAATTGATTTCAAAATTGAGCTGTGGTTTTGAGACAGCCGGAATAGAAAGAGCGGGCGGCTAGAGCTTTCAGGAAAGGTAACAGCCCTAACATTGCACCGGCCACCAATCTCAATGCCTCCCCCCCCCTCAGTGCTTGACATCACGGTCAACAACCACCATGCACTGACGCCTCCCCCCCCCCCTCTCTTCAAACGCACGACGAACCGACTACCACCCTGTCCTTGGAAGACGCACAGAACATCATTGTGGAAGAGAATGAGGCAGAATGTCTACAAAGAGGTTCAGCTTACACCTCACATCAGCGGCAATGCTACAGGCAAATTTTGTAAAATATTGAAAATCTCAATTTCAATTCATGCTTTGTGACAGGAATATCTCCATTAAGGTTGTTCATTAAATTGTACTGACATATCCCAATTGATGTAGGCCTACATACTTGCTAAGGTACGTTTACTCTCGAGCTTTGTGCCACGTGCAATATGCTACCATAATAAGTGACCGCCAACACTCACTCAGCGCACGAATACGTTTACTGTTGAGCGCAATGACGACGTCATAGTTAGACTTCAAATTGTGGTTACGCTTCCACGAGAAATTCTGTAAGCTTCCGCCAAATGTATCCAATCAAACTATATGAGGTTATTAATACTCTTGGACCATAAACTGAAAACTGAAATAAGACCGTTCAGACTGTGCAGACCGGTTCATGAATAGCAGTCAACACGTTGGTTCTGACAGTTTATACATGTAAACAAAACTTCTTTGCATTGTGGGTCTCAGCACATGTTTCCTCTGAAAGAGATGGACAAAGTCCATGTCTTGGCGCACGTAGCAAGTGTTCATGCAGCTGGGAGAAATTTGCTCTCTGATTGGTCAACGCACGTTGCCGGCTGCTCAAAGCATGTTGCTCTCAGCACAAAGCACGAGAGTAAACGTACCTTTACGTCGCCCTGATCATCGGTAATGAGACTGTTGCTCATGTTACTTGGAGGCTATTATAATAATTTTTATTGAAACAGTTCAATTATCTGAATCTCATTCTGCTGCATATCTGTAGTTGAACTGTTTGTGGATCATATCACATTTCCAGAAGGTTATGAAATTGTCATCATTTTTATTGCAACAATTCAATTAAATCTAAATCTTATTGCACAGCTTATCTATAATTTGAGACTATTTTTTTGGTGCTCAATTGATTAGGCCTCACGTTATTTTCATTTTAAAATTTTGTAAAAATTAAATTATGAAATCTTATTGTGCTGCTTATCTATAATATAGGACTGATTGTCCCTGAGAGCTCAAATTATCAAGAGGTATTTTCATTTTAAGTGCACAAATGTATATTCACACTGAATTATTGGATAGGACAGTTCATAGGCGCTCACATCCTAGATTGTGTTTTCCATTTTATTTCAATTGCAGCGGTTTGAGTCGGTGACTGAATTGTCACTGTCATAATTATCTGCAATGACTAGGCCTAATGAGACTGTTCTAGGGTGCTCATATGACAGTACTAGAATATGTTTATTATTTTTATATACACGTATTGTACCAGTTGATTTGAATAATTCTACCGTTATTGCTCAAACTGATATTCTCTGTGTGATTCTGAAAGAAAATCTGTGTTTTGTAATTATACTCCATGAGCAATTCCAAGTCAACTGTAGTCGAGGGTGTATTTCCAGTACCCAGCAATTTAGAATAAAATATCTTTCACCACATTTCTGTGTTACAGTAATTATTTGAATTCATTGGTTCAAATTATTTGAACTGATCAATTTGAAATCCTTGAAAAATCCCTGAGTGTCCTGTTCTACCTCTACGATTCTCCAATGTACTCTTTTGTGACACTGACCATCATTTTATGTCATTTTGATTGAGCAATCGAATTGATGAGTACCATATATACCAGTATATATACCGGAAGGCCCATATATACAAACCTTTATTGGTTCCTGACTCCAAAGTGTACAGGATAACAATCAATATAAAATACATGAGAAATGATGAAAAACGAAATTATGTGACTGAATTATATATATATATATATATATATATATATATATAGGCCTAAATATATATATATATATATATATATATATATATATATATATATATATATATATATATATATATATATATATATATATATATATATATATATATATATATATATACATATATATATATATATATATATATATATATATATATATATATATATATATATATATATATATATATATAAATATATATATATATATATATATATATATATATATATATATATATATATATATATATATATATTATCATGTGGGCCACAACTGGGCTTATTGTGGGTGGAATGAAAGTTGTTTTAAGGGTAATGTGTGGGTGGAATGAAAGTTTTTTTAGGGGTAATGTGTGGGTAGAATTCTGGCACAATATGCCAATCATATGGGTAGAGTTCAGGCGTGTTGTGGGGCGATTTGTGGGGCAATTGGGGCGTGTTGTGAAGCAATGCGGGCGTGTTGCTAAGCACTGATGGCTGGTTGCGGGCAATGTTGGGCTAGCTGCAGGTAGATTGTGGGGAGAATCCGACCAAGCCCGTGTGGGGCCTTTACAAAATCGAGGGGACACATTTTTAAGGGTGCCCGCAAAGTCAGCCCACAAAAGGATGCTAGGGTACCCTCAGGGCGAGATGTGGGGTATAGTTGCGGGCGTCTTGTGGGCGAGCTAATTTTTGTTTGCTGGGAACCGCCATTCAAGGCTCCAATCTCATCACGAGGTTTGACGTTTACACCACGTATGAGCTTCACTTACCGACCGTACCGGGCTTCCACATCATTATCTGCACACCGCGCTGTTGTGTCAACTCACGGTACTAACCGCCATTCAAGGCTCCAATCTCATCACGAGGTTTGACGTTTACACCGCGTATGAGCTTCACTTGCCGACCGTACCGGGCTTCCACATCATTCTCTACACGCCGCGCTGTTGTGTCAACTCACGGTACTAACCGCCATTCATGGCTCCAATCTCATCACGAGGTTTGACGTTTACACCGCGTATGAGCTTCACTTGCCGACCGTACCGGGCTTCCACATCATTCTCTGCACGCCGCGCTGTTGTGTCAACTCACGGTACTAACCGCCATTCAAGGCTCCAATCTCATCACGAGGTTTGACGTTTACACCGCGTATGAGCTTCACTTACCGACCGTACTGGGCTTCCACATCAATATCTGCACGCCACGCTGTTGTGTCAACTCACGGTACTAACCGCCATTCAAGGCTGCAATCTCATCACGAGGTTTGACGTTTACACCGCGTATGAGCTTCACTTACCGACCGTACCGGGCTCCCACATCATTCTCTACACGCCGCGCTGTTGTGTCAACTCACGGTACTAACCGCCATCCAAGGCTCCAATCTCATCACGAGGTTTGACGTTTACACCGCGAATGAGCTTCACTTGCCAACCCTACCGGGCTCACATCATTCTCTACACGCCGCGCTGTTGTGTCAACTCACGGTACTAACCGCCATTCAAGGCTCCAATCTCATCACGAGGTTTGACGTTTACACCACGTATGAGCTTCACTTACCGACCGTACCGGGCTTCCACATCATTCTCTACACGCCGCGCTGTTGTGTCAACTCACGGTACTAACCGCCATTCAAGGCTCCAATCTCATCACGAGGTTTGACGTTTACACCGCGTATGAGCTTCACTTGCCGACCGTACCGGGCTTCCACATCATTCTCTCCACGCCGCGCTGTTGTGTCAACTCACGGTACTAACCGCCATTCATGGCTCCAATCTCATCACGAGGTTTGACGTTTACACCGCGTATGAGCTTCACTTGCCGACCGTACCGGGCTTCCACATCATTCTCTGCACGCCGCGCTGTTGTGTCAACTCACGGTACTAACCGCCATTCAAGGCTCCAATCTCATCACGAGGTTTGACGTTTACACCGCGTATGAGCTTCACTTGCCGACCGTACCGGGCTTCCACATCATTCTCTACACGCCGCGCTGTTGTGTCAACTCACAGTACTAACCGCCATTCAAGGCTGCAATCTCATCGCGAGGTTTGACGTTTACACCGCGTATGAGCTTCACTTACCGACCGTACCGGGCTTCCACATCATTCTCTACACGCCACGCTGTTGTGTCAACTCACGGTACTAACCGCCATTCAAGGCTGCAATCTCATCGCGAGGTTTGACGTTTACACCGCGTATGAGCTTCACTTACCGACCGTACCGGGCTTCCACATCATTCTCTACACGCCACGCTGTTGTGTCAACTCACGGTACTAACCGCCATTCAAGGCTCCAATCTCATCACGAGGTTTGACGTTTACACCGCGTATGAGCTTCACTTACCGACCGTACCGGGCTTCCACATCATTCTCTACACGCCGCGCTGTTGTGTCAACTCACGGTACTAACCGCCATTCAAGGCTCCAATCTCATCACGAGGTTTGACGTTTACACCGCGTATGAGCTTCACTTGCCGACCATACCGGGCTTCCACATCATTCTCTACACGCCGCGCTGTTGTGTCAACTCACGGTACTAACCGCCATTCAAGGCTGCAATCTCATCACGAGGTTTGACGTTTACACCTCGTATGAGCTTCACTTGCCGACCGTACCGGGCTTCCACATCATTCTCTACACGCCGCGCTGTTGTGTCAACTCACGGTACTAACCGCCATTCAAGGCTGCAATCTCATCACGAGGTTTGACGTTTACACCGCGTATGAGCTTCACTTACCGACCGTACCGGGCTTCCACATCATTCTCTACACGCCGCGCTGTTGTGTCAACTCACGGTACTAACCGCCATTCAAGGCTGCAATCTCATCACGAGGTTTGACGTTTACACCGCGTATGAACTTCACTTACCGACCGTACCGGGCTCTCACATCATCCTCTACACGCCGCGCTGTTGTGTCAACTCATGGTACTAACCGCCATTCTAGGCTCCAATCTCATCACGAGGTTTGACGTTTACACCGCGTATGAGCTTCACTTACCGACCGTACCGGAAATCCACATCATTCTCTACACGCCGCGCTGTTGTGTCAACTCACGGTACTAACCGCCATTCAAGGCTCCAATCTCATCACGAGGTTTGACGTTTACACCGCGTATGAGCTTCACTTACCGACCGTACCGGAAATCCACATCATTCTCTACACGCCGCGCTGTTGTGTCAACTCATGGTACTAACCGCCATTCAAGGCTCCAATCTCATCACGAGGTTTGACGTTTACACCGCGTATGAGCTTCACTTACCGACCGTACCGGAAATCCACATCATTCTCTGCACGCCGCGCTGTTGTGTCAACTCACGGTACTAACCGCCATTCAAGGCTCCAATCTCATCACGAGGTTTGACGTTCACACCGCGTATGAGCTTTACTCACCGACCATACCGGGCTCACATCATTCTCTACACGCCGCGCTGTTGTGTCAACTCACGGTACTAACCGCCATTCAAGGCTGCAATCTCATCACGAGGTTTGACGTTTACACCGCGTATGAGCTTCACTTACCGACCGTACCGGGCTTCCACATCATTCTCTACACGCCGCGCTGTTGTGTCAACTCACGGTACTAACCGCCATTCAAGGCTGCAATCTCATCACGAGGTTTGACGTTTACACCGCGTATGAGCTTCACTTACCGACCGTACCGGGCATCCACATCATTCTCTACACGCCGCGCTGTTGTGTCAACTCACGGTACTAACCGCCATTCAAGGCTGCAATCTCATCAAGAGGTTTGACGTTTACACCGCGTATGAGCTTCACTTACCGACCGTACCGGGCTCTCACATCATTCTCTACACGCCGCGCTGTTGTGTCAACTCACGGTACTAACCGCCATTCACGGCTCCAATCTCATCACGAGGTTTGACGTTTACACCGCGTATGAGCTTCACTTGCCGACCGTACCGGGCTTCCACATCATTCTCTGCACGCCGCGCTGTTGTGTCAACTCACGGTACTAACCGCCATTCAAGGCTCCAATCTCATCACGAGGTTTGACGTTTACACCGCGTATGAGCTTCACTTACCGACCGTACCGGGTTTCCACATCATTCTCTGCACGCCGCGCTGTTGTGTCAACTCACGGTACTAACCGCCATTCAAGGCTCCAATCTCATCACGAGGTTTGACGTTTACACCGCGTATGAGCTTCACTTACCGACCGTACCGGGCTCACATCATTCTCTACACGCCGCGCTGTTGTGTCAACTCACGGTACTAACCGCCATTCAAGGCTCCAATCTCATCACGAGGTTTGACGTTTACACCGCGTATGAGCTTCACTTGCCGACCGTACCGGGCTTCCACATCATTCTCAACACGCCGCGCTGTTGTGTCAACTCACGGTACTTACCGCCATTCAAGGCTCCAATCTCATCGCGAGGTTTGACGTTTACACCGCGTATGAGCTTCACTTACCGACCGTACCGGGCTTCCACATCATTCTCTACACGCCGCGCTGTTGTGTCAACTCACGGTACTAACCGCCATTCAAGGCTATAATCTCATCACGAGGTTTGACGTTTACACCGCGTATGAGCTTCACTCACCGACCGTACCGGGCTTCCACGTCATTCTCTGCACGCCGCGCTGTTGTGTCAACTCACGGTACTAACCGCCATTCAAGGCTGCAATCTCATCACGAGGTTTGACGTTTACACCGCGTATGAGCTTCACTTGCCGACCGTACCGGGCTCACATCATTCTCTACACGCCGCGCTGTTGTGTCAACTCACGGTACTAACCGCCATTCAAGGCTGCAATCTCATCACGAGGTTTGACGTTTACACCGCGTATGAGCTTCACTCACCGACCGTACCGGGCTTCCACATCATTATCTGCACACCGCGCTGTTGTGTCAACTCACGGTACTAACCGCCATTCAAGGCTGCAATCTCATCACGAGGTTTGACGTTTACACCGCGTATGAGCTTCACTTGCCGACCGTACCGGGCTTCCACATCATTCTCTACACGCCGCGCTGTTGTGTCAACTCACGGTACTAACCGCCATTCAAGGCTGCAATCTCATCACGAGGTTTGACGTTTACACCGCGTATGAGCTTCACTTGCCGACCGTACCGGGCTCACATCATTCTCTACACGCCGCGCTGTTGTGTCAACTCACGGTACTAACCGCCATTCAAGGCTGCAATCTCATCACGAGGTCTGACGTTTACACCGCGTATGAGCTTCACTTGCCGACCATACCGGGCTTCCACATCATTCTCTACACGCCGCGCTGTTGTGTCAACTCACGGTACTAACCGCCATTCAATGCTCCAATCTCATCACGAGGTTTGACGTTTACACCGCGTATGAGCTTCACTCACCGACCGTACCGGGCTTCCACATCATTCTCTACACGCCGCGCTGTTGTGTCAACTCACGGTACTAACCGCCATTCAAGGCTGCAATCTCATCACGAGGTTTGACGTTTACACCGCGTATGAGCTTCACTTGCCGACCGTACCGGGCTTCCACATCATTATCTGCACGCCGCGCTGTTGTGTCAACTCACGGTACTAACCGCCATTCAAGGCTGCAATCTCATCACGAGGTTTGACGTTTACACCGCGTATGAGCTTCACTTGCCGACCGTACCGGGCTTGCACATCATTCTCTACACGCCACGCTGTTGTGTCAACTCACGGTACTAACCGCCATTCAAGGCTGCAATCTCATCACGAGGTTTGACGTTTACACCGCGTATGAGCTTCACTCACCGACCGTACCGGGCTCACATCATTCTCTGCACGCCACGCTGTTGTGTCAACTCACGGTACTAACCGCCATTCAAGGCTCCAATCTCATCACGAGGTTTGACGTTTACACCGCGTATGAGCTTCACTTACCGACCGTACTGTGCTTCCACATCATTCTCTGCACGCCACGCTGTTGTGTCAACTCACGGTACTAACCGCCATTCAAGGCTGCAATCTCATCACGAGGTTTGACGTTTACACCGCGTATGAGCTTCACTCACCGACCGTACCGGGCTCACATCATTCTCTGCACGCCACGCTGTTGTGTCAACTCACGGTACTAACCGCCATTCAAGGCTGCAATCTCATCACGAGGTTTGACGTTTACACCGCGTATGAGCTTCACTCACCGACCGTACCGGGCTCACATCATTCTCTGCACGCCACGCTGTTGTGTCAACTCACGGTACTAACCGCCATTCAAGGCTGCAATCTCATCACGAGGTTTGACGTTTACACCGCGTATGAGCTTCACTCACCGACCGTACCGGGCTCACATCATTCTCTACACGCCGCGCTGTTGTGTCAACTCACGGTACTAACCGCCATTCAAGGCTGCAATCTCATCACGAGGTTTGACGTTTACACCGCGTATGAGCTTCACTCACCGACCGTACCGGGCTTCCACATCATTCTCTGCACGCCACGCTGTTGTGTCAACTCACGGTACTAACCGCCATTCAAGGCTCCAATCTCATCACGAGGTTTGACGTTTACACCGCGTATGAGCTTCACTTGCCGACCGTACCGGGCTTCCACATCATTCTCTACACGCCGCGCTGTTGTGTCAACTCACGGTACTAACCGCCATTCAATGCTCCAATCTCATCACGAGGTTTGACGTTTACACCGCGTATGAGCTTCACTTGCCGACCATACCGGGCTTCCACATCATTCTCTGCACGCCGCGCTGTTGTGTCAACTCACGGTACTAACCGCCATTCAAGGCTGCAATCTCATCACGAGGTTTGACGTTTACACCGCGTATGAGCTTCACTTGCCGACCGTACCGGGCTCCCACATCATTCTCTGCACGCCGCGCTGTTGTGTCAACTCACGGTACTAACCGCCATTCAAGGCTCCAATCTCATCACGAGGTTTGACGTTTACACCGCGTATGAGCTTCACTTGCCGACCATACCGGGCTTCCACATCATTCTCTACACGCCGCGCTGTTGTGTCAACTCACGGTACTAACCGCCATTCAAGGCTGCAATCTCATCACGAGGTTTGACGTTTACACCGCGTATGAGCTTCACTTCCCGACCGTACCGGGCTTCCACATCATTCTCTGCACGCCGCGCTGTTGTGTCAACTCACGGTACTAACCGCCATTCAAGGCTGCAATCTCATCACGAGGTTTGACGTTTACACCGCGTATGAGCTTCACTTGCCGACCGTACCGGGCTTCCACATCATTCTCTACACGCCGCGCTGTTGTGTCAACTCACGGTACTAACCGCCATTCAAGGCTGCAATCTCATCACGAGGTTTGACGTTTACACCGCGTATGAGCTTCACTCACCGACCGTACCGGGCTCACATCATTCTCTGCACGCCACGCTGTTGTGTCAACTCACGGTACTAACCGCCATTCAAGGCTGCAATCTCATCCCGAGGTTTGACGTTTACACCGCGTATGAGCTTCACTCACCGACCGTACCGGGCTTCCACATCATTCTCTACACGCCGCGCTGTTGTGTCAACTCACGGTACTAACCGCCATTCAATGCTCCAATCTCATCACGAGGTTTGACGTTTACACCGCGTATGAGCTTCACTTACCGACCGTACCGGGCTTCCACATCATTCTCTGCACGCCGCGCTGTTGTGAACCGCCATCCAAGGCTCCAATCTCATCACGAGGTTTGACGTTTACACCGCGTATGAGCTTCACTTACCGACCATACCGGGCTCACATCATTCTCTACACGCCGCGCTGTTGTGTCAACTCACGGTACTAACCGCCATTCAAGGCTGCAATCTCATCACGAGGTTTGACGTTTACACCGCGTATGAGCTTCACTTGCCGACCATACCGGGCTTCCACATCATTCTCTGCACGCCACGCTGTTGTGTCAACTCACGGTACTAACCGCCATTCAAGGCTGCAATCTCATCACGAGGTTTGACGTTTACACCGCGTATGAGCTTCACTTTCCGACCGTACCGGGCTTCCACATCATTCTCTACACGCCGCGCTGTTGTGTCAACTCACGTTACCAACCGCCATTCAAGGCTGCAATCTCATCACGAGGTTTGACGTTTACACCGCGTATGAGCTTCACTTACCGACCGTACCGGGCTTCCACATCATTCTCTACACGCCGCGCTGTTGTGTCAACTCACGGTACCAACCGCCATTCAAGGCTGCAATCTCATCACGAGGTTTGACGTTTACACCGCGTATGAGCTTCACTTACCGACCGTACCGGGCTTCCACATCATTCTCTACACGCCACGCTGTTGTGTCAACTCACGGTACTAACCGCCATTCAAGGCTGCAATCTCATCACGAGGTTTGACGTTTACACCGCGTATGAGCTTCACTTACCGACCATACCGGGCTCACATCATTCTCTACACGCCGCGCTGTTGTGTCAACTCACGGTACTAACCGCCATTCAAGGCTGCAATCTCATCACGAGGTTTGACGTTTACACCGCGTATGAGCTTCACTTGCCGACCATACCGGGCTTCCACATCATTCTCTACACGCCACGCTGTTGTGTCAACTCACGGTACTAACCGCCATTCAAGGCTGCAATCTCATCACGAGGTTTGACGTTTACACCGCGTATGAGCTTCACTTACCGACCATACCGGGCTCACATCATTCTCTACACGCCGCGCTGTTGTGTCAACTCACGGTACTAACCGCCATTCAAGGCTGCAATCTCATCACGAGGTTTGACGTTTACACCGCGTATGAGCTTCACTTGCCGACCATACCGGGCTTCCACATCATTCTCTGCACGCCACGCTGATGTGTCAACTCACGGTACTAACCGCCATTCAAGGCTGCAATCTCATCACGAGGTTTGACGTTTACACCGCCTATGAGCTTCACTTACCGACCGTACCGGGCTTCCACATCATTCTCTACACGCCGCGCTGTTGTGTCAACTCACGGTACCTACCGCCATTCAAGGCTGCAATCTCATCACGAGGTTTGACGTTTACACCGCGTATGAGCTTCACTTGCCGACCGTACCGGGCTTCCACATCATTCTCTACACGCCGCGCTGTTGTGTCAACTCACGGTACTAACCGCCATTCAAGGCTGCAATCTCATCACGAGGTTTGACGTTTACACCGCGTATGAGCTTCACTTACCGACCATACCGGGCTCACATCATTCTCTACACGCCGCGCTGTTGTGTCAACTCACGGTACTAACCGCCATTCAAGGCTGCAATCTCATCACGAGGTTTGACGTTTACACCGCGTATGAGCTTCACTTGCCGACCATACCGGGTTTTCCACATCATTCTCTGCACGCCACGCTGTTGTGTCAACTCACGGTACTAACCGCCATTCAAGGCTGCAATCTCATCACGAGGTTTGACGTTTACACCGCGTATGAGCTTCACTTTCCGACCGTACCGGGCTTCCACATCATTCTCTACACGCCGCGCTGTTGTGTCAACTCACGGTACTAACCGCCATTCAAGGCTCCAATCTCATCACGAGGTTTGACGTTTACACCGCGTATGAGTTTCACTTGCCGACCGTACCGGGCTTCCACATCATTCTCTACACGCCGCGCTGTTGTGTCAACTCACGGTACTAACATCCATTCAATGCTCCAATCTCATCACGAGGTCTGACGTTTACACCGCGTATGAGCTTCACTTGCCGACCATACCGGGCTCACATCATTCTCTACACGCCGCGCTGTTGTGTCAACTCACGGTACTAACCGCCATTCAAGGCTGCAATCTCATCACGAGGTTTGACGTTTACACCGCGTATGAGTTTCACTTGCCGACCGTACCGGGCTTCCACATCATTCTCTAAACGCCGCGCTGTTGTGTCAACTCACGGTACTAACCTCCATTCAAGGCTCCAATCTCATCACGAGGTTTGACGTTTACACCGCGTATGAACTTCGCTTACCGACCGTACCGGGCTTCCACATCATTCTCTACACGCCGCGCTGTTGTGTCAACTCACGGTACTAACCGCCATTCAAGGCTGCAATCTCATCACGAGGTTTGACGTTTACAACGCGTATGAGTTTCACTTGCCGACCGTACCGGGCTTCCACATCATTCTCTACACGCCGCGCTGTTGTGTCAACTCACGGTACTAACCTCCATTCAAGGCTCCAATCTCATCACGAGGTTTGACGTTTACACCGCGTATGAGATTCACTTACCGACCGTACCGGGCTTCCACATCATTCTCTAAACGCCGCGCTGTTGTGTCAACTCACGGTACTAACCTCCATTCAAGGCTCCAATCTCATCACGAGGTTTGACGTTTACACCGCGTATGAACTTCGCTTACCGACCGTACCGGGCTCACATCATTCTCTACACGCCGCGCTGTTGTGTCAACTCACGGTACTAACCGCCATTCAAGGCTGCAATCTCATCACGAGGTTTGACGTTTACAACGCGTATGAGTTTCACTTGCCGACCGTACCGGGCTTCCACATCCTTCTCTACACGCCGCGCTGTTGTGTCAACTCACGGTACTAACCTCCATTCAAGGCTCCAATCTCATCACGAGGTTTGACGTTTACACCGCGTATGAGTTTCACTTGCCGACCGTACCGGGCTTCCACATCATTCTCTACACGCCGCGCTGTTGTGTCAACTCACGGTACTAACCTCCATTCAAGGCTCCAATCTCATCACGAGGTCTGACGTTTACACCGCGTATGAGCTTCACTTGCCGACCATACCGGGCTCACATCATTCTCTACACGCCGCGCTGTTGTGTCAACTCACGGTACTAACCGCCATTCAAGGCTCCAATCTCATCACGAGGTTTGACGTTTACACCGCGTATGAGTTTCACTTGCCGACCGTACCGGGCTTCCACATCATTCTCTACACGCCGCGCTGTTGTGTCAACTCACGGTACTAACCTCCATTCAAGGCTCCAATCTCATCACGAGGTCTGACGTTTACACCGCGTATGAGCTTCAATTGCCGACCATACCGGGCTCACATCATTCTCTACACGCCGCGCTGTTGTGTCAACTCACGGTACTAACCGCCATTCAAGGCTCCAATCTCATCACGAGGTTTGACGTTTACACCGCGTATGAACTTCACTTACCGACCGTACCGGGCTTCCACATCATTCTCTACACGCCGCGCTGTTGTGTCAACTCACGGTACTAACCTCCATTCAAGGCTGCAATCTCATCACGAGGTCTGACGTTTACACCGCGTATGAGCTTCACTTGCCGACCATACCGAGCTTCCACATCATTCTCTACACGCCGCGCTGTTGTGTCAACTCACGGTACTAACCGCCATTCAAGGCTCCAATCTCATCACGAGGTTTGACGTTTACACCGCGTATGAGCTTCACTTTCCGACCGTACCGGGCTTCCACATCATTCTCTACACGCCGCGCTGTTGTGTCAACTCACGGTACTAACCGCCATTCAAGGCTGCAATCTCATCACGAGGTTTGACGTTTACACCGCGTATGAGCTTCACTTGCCGACCGTACCGGGCTCACATCATTCTCTACACGCCGCGCTGTTGTGTCAACTCACGGTACTAACCGCCATTCAAGGCTGCAATCTAATCGCGAGGTTTGACGTTTACACCGCGTATGAGCTTCACTTACTGACCGTACTGGGCTTCCACATCATTCTCTACACGCCGCGCTGTTGTGTCAACTCACGGTACTAACCGCCATTCAAGGCTGCAATCTCATCACGAGGTTTGACGTTTACACCGCGTATGTGCTTCACTTTCCGACCGTACCGGGCTTCCACATCATTCTCTACACGCCGCGCTGTTGTGTCAACTCACGGTACTAACCGCCATTCAAGGCTGCAATCTCATCACGAGGTTTGACGTTTACACCGCGTATGTGCTTCACTTTCCGACCGTACCGGGCTTCCACATCATTCTCTACACGCCGCGCTGTTGTGTCAACTCACGGTACTAACCGCCATTCAAGGCTGCAATCTCATCACGAGGTTTGACGTTTACACCGCGTATGAGCTTCACTTGCCGACCGTACCGGGCTTCCACATCATTCTCTACACGCCGCGCTGTTGTGTCAACTCACGGTACTAACCGCCATTCAATGCTCCAATCTCATCACGAGGTTTGACGTTTACACCGCGTATGAGCTTCACTTGCCGACCGTACCGGGCTTCCACATCATTCTCTGCACGCCGCGCTGTTGTGTCAACTCACGGTACTAACCGCCATTCAAGGCTGCAATCTCATCACGAGGTTTGACGTTTACACCGCGTATGAGCTTCACTTGCCGACCATACCGGGCTTCCACATCATTCTCTGCACGCCGCGCTGTTGTGTCAACTCACGGTACTAACCGCCATTCAAGGCTGCAATCTCATCACGAGGTCTGACGTTTACACCGCGTATGAGTTTCACTTGCCGACCGTACCGGGCTTCCACATCATTCTCTACACGCCGCGCTGTTGTATCAACTCACGGTACTAACCGCCATTCAAGGCTGCAATCTCATCACGAGGTCTGACGTTTACACCGCGTATGAACTTCACTTACCGACCGTACCGGGCTTCCACATCATTCTCTACACGCCGCGCTGTTGTGTCAACTCACGGTACTAACCGCCATTCAAGGCTGCAATCTCATCACGAGGTTTGACGTTTACACCGCGTATGAGCTTCACTTGCCGACCGTACCGGGCTTCCACATCATTCTCTACACGCCGCGCTGTTGTGTCAACTCACGGTACTAACCGCCATTCAAGGCTGCAATCTCATCACGAGGTTTGACGTTTACACCGCGTATGAGCTTCACTTGCCGACCGTACCGGGCTTCCACATCATTCTCTGCACGCCGCGCTGTTGTGTCAACTCACGGTACTAACCGCCATTCAAGGCTGCAATCTCATCACGAGGTTTGACGTTTACACCGCGTATGAGCTTCACTTACCGACCGTACCGGGCTTCCACATCATTCTCTACACGCCGCGCTGTTGTGTCAACTCACGGTACTAACCGCCATTCAAGGCTCCAATCTCATCACGAGGTCTGACGTTTACACCGCGTATGAGTTTCACTTACCGACCATACCGGGCTCACATCATTCTCTACACGCCGCGCTGTTGTGTCAACTCACGGTACTAACCGCCATTCAAGGCTGCAATCTCATCACGAGGTTTGACGTTTACACCGCGTATGAGCTTCACTTGCCGACCATACCGGGCTTCCACATCATTCTCTGCACGCCGCGCTGTTGTGTCAACTCACGGTACTAACCGCCATTCAAGGCTGCAATCTCATCACGAGGTCTGACGTTTACACCGCGTATGAGTTTCACTTGCCGACCGTACCGGGCTTCCACATCATTCTCTACACGCCGCGCTGTTGTATCAACTCACGGTACTAACCGCCATTCAAGGCTGCAATCTCATCACGAGGTCTGACGTTTACACCGCGTATGAACTTCACTTACCGACCGTACCGGGCTTCCACATCATTCTCTACACGCCGCGCTGTTGTGTCAACTCACGGTACTAACCGCCATTCAAGGCTGCAATCTCATCACGAGGTTTGACGTTTACACCGCGTATGAGCTCCACTTGCCGACCGTACCGGGCTTCCACATCATTCTCTACACGCCGCGCTGTTGTGTCAACTCACGGTTCTAACCGCCATTCAAGGCTGCAATCTCATCACGAGGTTTGACGTTTACACCGCGTATGAGCTTCACTTGCCGACCGTACCGGGCTTCCACATCATTCTCTACACGCCGCGCTGTTGTGTCAACTCACGGTACTAACCGCCATTCAAGGCTGCAATCTCATCACGAGGTTTGACGTTTACACCGCGTATGAGCTTCACTTTCCGACCGTACCGGGCTTCCACATCATTCTCTACACGCCACGCTGTTGTGTCAACTCACGGTACTAACCGCCATTCAAGGCTCCAATCTCATCACGAGGTTTGACGTTTACACCGCGTATGAGCTTCACTTGCCGACCGTACCGGGCTTCCACATCATTCTCTACACGCCGCGCTGTTGTGTCAACTCACGGTACTAACCGCCATTCAAGGCTGCAATCTCATCGCGAGGTTTGACGTTTACACCGCGTATGAGCTCCACTTTCCGACCGTACCGGGCTTCCACATCATTCTCTACACGCCGCGCTGTTGTGTCAACTCACGGTACTAACCGCCATTCAAGGCTGCAATCTCATCACGAGGTTTGACGTTTACACCGCGTATGAACTTCACTTACCGACCGTACCGGGCATCCACATCATTCTCTACACGCCGCGCTGTTGTGTCAACTCACGGTACTAACCGCCATTCAAGGCTGCAATCTCATCACGAGGTTTGACGTTTACACCGCGTATGAGTTTCACTTGCCGACCGTACCGGGCTTCCACATCATTCTCTAAACGCCGCGCTGTTGTGTCAACTCACGGTACTAACCTCCATTCAAGGCTCCAATCTCATCACGAGGTTTGACGTTTACACCGCGTATGAACTTCGCTTACCGACCGTACCGGGCTTCCACATCATTCTCTACACGCCGCGCTGTTGTGTCAACTCACGGTACTAACCGCCATTCAAGGCTGCAATCTCATCACGAGGTTTGACGTTTACAACGCGTATGAGTTTCACTTGCCGACCGTACCGGGCTTCCACATCATTCTCTACACGCCGCGCTGTTGTGTCAACTCACGGTACTAACCTCCATTCAAGGCTCCAATCTCATCACGAGGATTGACGTTTACACCGCGTATGAGTTTCACTTGCCGACCGTACCGGGCTTCCACATCATTCTCTACACGCCGCGCTGTTGTGTCAACTCACGGTACTAACCTCCATTCAAGGCTCCAATCTCATCACGAGGTCTGACGTTTACACCGCGTATGAGCTTCACTTGCCGACCATACCGGGCTCACATCATTCTCTACACGCCGCGCTGTTGTGTCAACTCACGGTACTAACCGCCATTCAAGGCTCCAATCTCATCACGAGGTTTGACGTTTACACCGCGTATGAGCTTCACTTTCCGACCGTACCGGGCTTCCACATCATTCTCTACACGCCGCGCTGTTGTGTCAACTCACGGTACTAACCGCCATTCAAGGCTGCAATCTCATCACGAGGTTTGACGTTTACACCGCGTATGAGCTTCACTTTCCGACCGTACCGGGCTTCCACATCATTCTCTACACGCCGCGCTGTTGTGTCAACTCACGGTACTAACCGCCATTCAAGGCTGCAATCTCATCACGAGGTTTGACGTTTACACCGCGTATGAGCTTCACTTTCCGACCGTACCGGGCTTCCACATCATTCTCTACACGCCGCGCTGTTGTGTCAACTCACGGTACTAACCGCCATTCAAGGCTACAATCTCATCACGAGGTTTGACGTTTACACCGCGTATGAACTTCACTTGCCGACCATACCGGGCTCACATCATTCTCTACACGCCGCGCTGTTGTGTCAACTCACGGTACTAACCGCCATTCAAGGCTCCAATCTCATCATGAGGTTTGACGTTTACACCGCGTATGAGCTTCACTTACCGACCGTACCGGGCATCCACATCATTCTCCACACGCCGCGCTGTTGTGTCAACTCACGGTACTAACCGCCATTCAAGGCTCCAATCTCATCACGAGGTTTGACGTTTACACCGCGTATGAGTTTCACTTGCCGACCGTACCGGGCTTCCACATCATTCTCTACACGCCGCGCTGTTGTGTCAACTCACGGTACTAACATCCATTCAATGCTCCAATCTCATCACGAGGTCTGACGTTCACACCGCGTATGAGCTTCACTTGCCGACCGTACCGGGCTTCCACATCATTCTCTACACGCCGCGCTGTTGTGTCAACTCACGGTACTAACATCCATTCAATGCTCCAATCTCATCACGAGGTCTGACGTTTACACCGCGTATGAGCTTCACTTGCCGACCATACCGGGCTCACATCATTCTCTACACGCCGCGCTGTTGTGTCAACTCACGGTACTAACCGCCATTCAAGGCTGCAATCTCATCACGAGGTTTGACGTTCACACCGCGTATGAGTTTCACTTGCCGACCGTACCGGGCTTCCACATCATTCTCTAAACGCCGCGCTGTTGTGTCAACTCACGGTACTAACCTCCATTCAAGGCTCCAATCTCATCACGAGGTTTGACGTTTACACCGCGTATGAGCTTCACTTGCCGACCGTACCGGGCTTCCACATCATTCTCTGCACGTCACGCTGTTGTGTCAACTCACGGTACTAACCGCCATTCAAGGCTCCAATCTCATCGCGAGGTTTGACGTTTACACCTCGTATGAGCTTCACTTGCCGACCGTACCGGGCTTCCACATCATTCTCTACACGCCGCGCTGTTGTGTCAACTCACGGTACTAACCGCCATTCAAGGCTCCAATCTCATCACGAGGTTTGACGTTTACACCGCGTATGAGCTTCACTTACCGACCATACCGAGCTTCCACATCATTCTCTACACGCCGCGCTGTTGTGTCAACTCACGGTACTAACCGCCATTCAAGGCTGCAATCTCATCACGAGGTTTGACGTTTACACCGCGTATGAGCTTCACTCACCGACCGTACCGGGCTTCCACATCATTCTCTGCACGCCGCGCTGTTGTGTCAACTCACGGTACTAACCGCCATTCAAGGCTGCAATCTCATCACGAGGTTTGACGTTTACACCGCGTATGAGCTTCACTTACCGACCGTACCGGGCTCACATCATTCTCTACACGCCGCGCTGTTGTGTCAACTCACGGTACTAACCGCCATTCAAGGCTGCAATCTCATCACGAGGTTTGACGTTTACACCGCGTATGAGCTTCACTTACCGACCATACCGAGCTTCCACATCATTCTCTACACGCCGCGCTGTTGTGTCAACTCACGGTACTAACCGCCATTCAAGGCTGCAATCTCATCACGAGGTTTGACGTTTACACCGCGTATGAGCTTCACTTACCGACCGTACCGGGCTTCCACATCATTCTCTACACGCCGCGCTGTTGTGTCAACTCACGCTACTAACCGCCATTCAAGGCTGCAATCTCATCACGAGGTTTGACGTTTACACCGCGTATGAGCTTCACTTGCCGACCGTACCGGGCTTCCACATCATTCTCTGCACGCCGCGCTGTTGTGTCAACTCACGGTACTAACCGCCATTCAAGGCTGCAATCTCATCACGAGGTTTGACGTTTACACCGCGTATGAGCTTCACTTGCCGACCGTACCGGGCTTCCACATCATTCTCTACACGCCGCGCTGTTGTGTCAACTCACGGTACTAACCGCCATTCAAGGCTCCAATCTCATCACGAGGTTTGACGTTTACACCGCGTATGAGCTTCACTTGCCGACCGTACCGGGCTCACATCATTCTCTGCACGCCGCGCTGTTGTGTCAACTCACGGTACTAACCGCCATTCAAGGCTGCAATCTCATCACGAGGTTTGACGTTTACACCGCGTATGAGCTTCACTTGCCGACCGTACCGGGCTCACATCATTCTCTGCACGCCGCGCTGTTGTGTCAACTCACGGTACTAACCGCCATTCAAGGCTGCAATCTCATCACGAGGTTTGACGTTTACACCGCGTATGAGCTTCACTTGCAGACCGTACTGGGCTTCCACATCATTCTCTGCACGCCGCGCTGTTGTGTCAACTCACGGTACTAACCGCCATTCAAGGCTGCAATCTCATCACGAGGTTTGACGTTTACACCGCGTATGAGCTTCACTTGCCGACCGTACCGGGCATCCACATCATTCTCTACACGCCGCGCTGTTGTGTCAACTCACGGTACTAACCGCCATTCAAGGCTGCAATCTCATCACGAGGTTTGACGTTTACACCGCGTATGAGCTTCACTTACCGACCGTACCGGGCTTCCACATCATTCTCTGCACGCCGCGCTGTTGTGTCAACTCACGGTACTAACCGCCATTCAAGGCTGCAATCTCATCGCGAGGTTTGACGTTTACACCTCGTATGAGCTTCACTTGCCGACCGTACCGGGCTTCCACATCATTCTCTACACGCCGCGCTGTTGTGTCAACTCACGGTACTAACCGCCATTCAAGGCTCCAATCTCATCACGAGGTTTGACGTTTACACCGCGTATGAGCTTCACTTGCCGACCGTACCGGGCTTCCACATCATTCTCTACACGCCGCGCTGTTGTGTCAACTCACGGTACTAAACGCCATTCAAGGCTGCAATCTCATCACGAGGTTTGACGTTTACACCGCGTATGAGCTTCACTTGCCGACCGTACCGGGCATCCACATCATTCTCTACACGCCGCGCTGTTGTGTCAACTCACGGTACTAACCGCCATTCAAGGCTGCAATCTCATCACGAGGTTTGACGTTTACACCGCGTATGAGCTTCACTTACCGACCGTACCGGGCATCCACATCATTCTCTACACGCCGCGCTGTTGTGTCAACTCACGGTACTAACCGCCATTCAAGGCTGCAATCTCATCACGAGGTTTGACGTTCACACTGCGTATGAGCTTCACTTACCGACCGTACCGGGCTTCCACATCATTCTCTACACGCCGCGCTGTTGTGTCAACTCACGGTACTAACCGCCATTCAAGGCTGCAATCTCATCACGAGGTTTGACGTTTACACCGCGTATGAGCTTCACTTGCCGACCGTACCGGGCTTCCACATCATTCTCTACACGCCGCGCTGTTGTGTCAACTCACGGTACTAACCGCCATTCAAGGCTGCAATCTCATCACGAGGTTTGACGTTTACACCGCGTATGAGCTTCACTTGCCGACCGTACCGGGCTTCCACATCATTCTCTGCACGCCGCGCTGTTGTGTCAACTCACGGTACTAACCGCCATTCAAGGCTGCAATCTCATCACGAGGTCTGACGTTTACACCGCGTATGAGCTTCACTTGCCGACCGTACCGGGCTTCCACATCATTCCCTGCACGCCGCGCTGTTGTGTCAACTCACGGTACTAACCGCCATTCAAGGCTGCAATCTCATCACGAGGTTTGACGTTTACACCGCGTATGAGCTTCACTTGCCGACCATACCGGGCTTCCACATCATTCTCTACACGCCGCGCTGTTGTGTCAACTCACGGTACTAACCGCCATTCAAGGCTGCAATCTCATCACGAGGTCTGACGTTTACACCGCGTATGAGCTTCACTCACCGACCGTACCGGGCTTCCACATCATTCTCTACACGCCGCGCTGTTGTGTCAACTCACGGTACTAACCGCCATTCAAGGCTGCAATCTCATCACGAGGTTTGACGTTTACACCGCGTATGAGCTTCACTTACCGACCATACCGGGCTCACATCATTCTCTACACGCCGCGCTGTTGTGTCAACTCACGGTACTAACCGCCATTCAAGGCTGCAATCTCATCACGAGGTTTGACGTTTACACCGCGTATGAGCTTCACTTGCAGACCGTACTGGGCTTCCACATCATTCTCTGCACGCCGCGCTGTTGTGTCAACTCACGGTACTAACCGCCATTCAAGGCTCCAATCGCAATACAAACACTCAGGTGGGACTTCAAAGCACATCTCCCTAATGAATAACGTATAGGGAAATGAGTAGAAAATTAAATTGATTCCATTTTATAAAAATGTTGACACAGTTTCGAGTATTTCTCCGTTTTCTAAAACATCTCATTCAACAGCGTTCCACAAAAGAATCGACATTCTGCTCCCTAATTATACAAACAGCATTCACCGAGTTGAATACTTCTCTAGACACGACGTAGCATTTTCATAGTCAACATAACATACAAACGATCGTAGTGACTCCATCTGAACGTATTGTGGTGGAACTGTTTCACATTAATCAGAGAAGTATAAAATACTGTCGATCCACAGTGAATATTCGCTCGTGTACCATGTTGTAGGCCCATGTAGATTTACAACGCACGCTGTGAGGTAAAGATGGTCGATACAATTATCTGGAACTTTTCTAAGATCTTTTCACATCAGTTGACTTGGTATAAAGTTCCACAAATCTTTTGTTTTTTATAATCTTCATCGCATTTCATGAAGTAATATAATATCTGATCATATTCTTGTTTCTGTTTGACACGTCGAATATTCCAACAACGTGGGTCTACAAACAATTTTTTCTTTATTTTTTTTTTTTATTGGGAAAACAAAAGTTAGAAACATTAGAATTGAACAAAATTCACACCGCTTATCCACAAAGCCTTATAAGGGCTTGACTGTGGCAATAACATGAATAAAATAACTCAATGGAACACACACAAAATGATTTGAAAAGCAGGAAAAAAGTGCAACCTGGAATTAAGGAAGAAAACGAAACATGTGCAAAGTTGGTCAATTGAAGAAAGAAGGTCACGTGTGCACCCAAGAGGTCACGTGTCCAGCAGAGGTCACGTGTCCAGACAAGAGGTCTCGTGTGGATATCCCGACCTGTCTAGTCAAGTGGTCACGTGTCCAGTTAAGAGGTCACGTGTCCAGCCAAGAGGTCACGTGTCCAGCCAAGAGGTCACGTGTCCAGCCAAGAGGTCACGTGTTCAGCCAAGAGGTCACGTGTTCAGCCAAGAGGTCACGTGTCCAGCCAAGAGGTCACGTGTCCAGCCGAGAGGTCACGTGTCCAGCCAAGAGGTCACGTGTTCAGCCAAGAGGTCACGTGTCCAGCCAAGAGGTCACGTGTCCAGCCAAGAGGTCACGTGTTCAGCCAAGAGGTCACGTGTTCAGCCAAGAGGTCACGTGTCCAGCCAAGAGGTCACGTGTTCAGCCAAGAGGTCACGTGTCCAGCCAAGAGGTCACGTGTCCAGCCAAGTGGTCACGTGTCCAGCCAAGAGGTCACGTGTCCAGCCAAGAGGTCACGTGTCCATCCAAGAGGTCACGTGTCCAGCCAAGAGGTCACCTGTCCAGCCAAGAGGTCACGTGTCCAGCCAAGAGGTCTCGTGTGGATATCCCGACCTGTCTAGCCAAGTGGTCACGTGTCCAGCCAAGAGGTCACGTGTCCAGCCAAGAGGTCACGTGTCCAGCCAAGAGGTCACGTGTCCAGCCAAGAGGTCACGTGTCCAGCCAAGAGGTCACGTGTCCAGCCAAGAGGTCACGTGTCCAGCCAAGAGGTCACGTGTCCAGCCAAGAGGTCACGTGTGGATATCATCTCCCAGGAAGACTGTACAGCAGAACTACTTATAGTACATTTGATAACATCGAAACTTGACACAAAACGATAATTCCCCAATTGAGGCGATGGATGAAAGACATGATCGTTCGAACGGGAACCATAAGGATGATTTTATACCACCTCAGAGAATAATTCAAGATAAATCTCCATTCAACAAATAATAAATCCATGGTTAGAAAATAATTCGAACATTCACATCCATATTTCTTATTATTCAATATGTACTTCTCTGTGTTCAGATGATTTCTCCACAGTGTATAATCTATTGGCCATGTCAGCATTAGTAATTATTCCCACGAATATCGATAAGTTCACTTCACAATAATACTGGTACATTATTATGGGGATGTTGCTTCTCACTGGGCAATTAATTAATCACTAAACAGTATCAATGATTGTATACGTCAAATCGTGTGATTGTAATCGTTTTTACCTGTGTGATTGTTTTGTTTCACTGATTGACGTTCCATATATGTTGCATTATGATCGTCATATGTCCTTCGGAAGAGAATCAAGTAATAATAATAATGATGATTTGTTGTTATTGTGATGCTGTGTCCTAGTAGCAACCGTATTGTCGGCAGTGCTTTGATCAAACTTATATATCATGTAGAGTGTTCACCCCTGTTTCTCCAGTAGTTCGTCACATTTCACATGAGAACAGCCTACCGCCACTGCCTGTGAATCCTCTATTCCCAACATTCCATCGGGACCATAGAGCGTCCCGTGCCAACTGGCCGTGAGCATGCTGCTGGGGGCGGTCATGATGATAACTTGTTGCCGCCGTGTCCGCCCCCGCCGCCCCCGACTTGTTGGCCAGGCGAAACACGATCGGGGGCGGGGAGGCAGTCATTGAAATACAACAAGAGCAGAGAATTTCCCGCGCTTTTCATTCGAGTCACGTGACAAGAAAACTGCTGACTTTAATTGCTTGCCAAGTCACTTTCTTTCATGAAGTTTAGAGAAGCGAGATAAATATTATAACTTTTCTGGTGACTTTCTTCCTTCTTCATTCCCTTTATTCCTGTTATTCGTGTTATTCCTGCTACTCGCGCGCTTATTCCCACTCCATCAGACGATGCAGAAGTATTTAGTAGCGGGATGAATAAAATGAGATCAATGTTTGAGAAAATGGGGTAGAGAAAGTTGATGTCTTTATCTGTTTATATTTCACCTAATGAATATAACATTACATGATTCATAGCAAGTGAATGTATGCATAATGAAATTATCGGAGTATTACTGCAATCAATTTTCAAGGAACTTCTCATTCGTATCTGAATTTGTTGATTTCTTGAGACGGATGCAGAAAACATATATGTTAATGAATCAAATTTCATGATAACAAAGATGGAAAGATTACATTGTATATAATAACAGTAACACCCGATATTTTAGCCATTGCTGAGTTTTACCTCACCACGTATCGTTACATACAAAGGTCATGTAACATATTGCGAATGTTCATTATGGGTGGACAGTATTTCATTGGGTGAGCGAAGCGAAGACTCAATTTCACTATACTCGGAAAAAAGTGCTTTTCTTTTCTTTTTTCGCGCTCCACAGGTCAAACGAAAATACGAAAACAGTTGAAACTTGTCATTCGCAAGACAGTCTCCTTATCTAACTCGATACTGTATAGTTTTGAGGCGCAATCGGTTTGACCACTTCTGAGAAAACTCATTTGAAAGTTTTCAAAAATCCCATTAGAATAACCCAGAGGAAAAAATTCGTTGAAAATGTTTCATTCGCGGAATTCAAATTTCCAGAAATTGTCAATATATTGTTGATACACATTATTCCGAATTTTCACTCAAATCGGATTGGTCGTTTTGATTTAAAAAAAGACATGATGTAATTTTTGTAAATCACTCAAAGTTATTAAGATACCTATTCAATTCAAGCAACAGGTGTCAACAGTTAACTGTAAACGATTGAAAAAAAACCTTCTTCATTATCATAGGAATTGATTTGAAAATAAGATGGCAGTGGATCTCAAGGTGTATATATATATATATATATATATATATATATATATATATATATATATATATATATATATATATATATATATATATATATATATAAATGACCAATCCAAAGATATAAGTTGATATAAGTAGCTCATCTATCAACGCGGAAACACATAACGCGTTTGCCTAGTAATACCCTTTATACACAGTCAACTCATTCCTAGCAATGCATTTCTGAAATGTATCGCTACCAAGCAGAATACATGCCTTTCCTATCTCGTGTCTACACTACAATGAAAATTGCTATTGTTGTCAATGTATTGCCTCAAGTAGGAATACACTCAACTTTCTCGAGGCAACGTTGCTAGTATAGCCGACCAATCAGCGACCAGTAAAGTGTATAACGTCACATTCCGTTGACTGTCTAGCTTCTGCTGACGCCATATTGTTGACTGAGAGATTCTCGAAGATTGGTGACTGACCATTTTCGATCCACCAACCTTCCTCAGTGATACAGAAGACAAGTTACTTTTAGCTATGACCATCAATAACGTAACGGGATAAGCAACATGGCGGTTTCCTTTCACACCATGCGTACATCAAAGGGATGCCGCCTCACAAATGTTATGATGATTTGCTGGTATTGTTGTATGTTGATCTATACAAGTAATAGATGTAATGCAATCTGTGAATCCAGCTCTTTCCAACTGCATTAAACAATATTGGGATAAAATTCATTTGAATTAGCCAATCTAAATTTAAAATACGTCTGTAAAAGCATTTAGACCCCTAGTCAAGAGCCCTACTGCTATATTTACCATTTGATAACTGGACAATTACTCATCATCTACGAGAAAGATTAAAATCAATGCAATTGTACAACTATGTACTATACATTGAAATACGAGCCTAATACGTACGATTCGATTTGAAATTGCGAATCTCAGAAATGTACACGAAAGCGCGCTGATTCCATCATGGTGAAAACGGCCCAATGTTAAAAGGATAGGACTTACGCCATGTTGCTTATCCCGTTACGTTATTGATAGTCATAGCTTTTAGGTTATGCCTTGTATTCGCACAGTTCTGGAGCTTGATGTGCGCTGATTTGAAACCGTCTTTTCACTGGGTTGGATTTCTAGGGGGCTTAGACTCGACTCTCACGTGGAGTTGCATATTTTCACGTTACAAATCCAGGCGCGAAAGACGCTACGTGAAAACAGCTAGACTCGAGAAAAATTCTCACAACGTGAAATTGAGAGCGTGGAAATCTGTGGCGTGAATCCCAGAAATGGGATTATGTCGAGATATTATCTTTAAAACAGAAGTTCTTGTAGATTTCAGTAATTGAGAAAATGTTGCCACGAATTATGATGCTAAAAAACACTACACCGAATGAATTGGACAAGAATTGAATATTTAGATGAATATCTGAAATCTCGAGGTGGTATTCTTGTGGAGATGATTAATGATGCGACCAAGATGCATTGAGGGTTGCGTTTGTTTGCCGCAACCCTCAATGCATCTTGGATGCGACTTTCTCAATGTCTATGGTATCATTATTCATTCATTTGTTCATCCATTTATTCACACATGTATCAATTTATCAATTTTCTAATTAATTGATTGATCAATTCATTTGGTTATTCATTCGTGCATTCATGTTGTTATTAATTTGGTCTATGATTCAGATTTTCATATAAGATACATCATTTCATTTATTCATCGATTATTTCACAATCGATTTATTTATTGGTTGATGATTTGATCCATCATTCCATTATTTCATTCATCCAATCATTCATTAGTTTTTTTCATCCATCGATTCGTCCATTGATTTATTCAATTCCATTTCGACTATTACCGATGACACAATTTGGATGGTTTATATTGAACCTCTTCACATAAATCATATTGCAGATATTTTAGTATTCCGAGGAACATTTGGGTTTTTTTAATATATTTTCTTTCCCAATCGAGATCCTGACACAATGTCATTGTTTCCCAATCAATGGAGAGGAAGGATGAAAGTTCAGGATCAATTGAACGGGGCGATCTTAACACCCCGGATTGAAACATTGAAATATACAAATGAGAACAAAACGGACATCGGCAGACCTTCAATGTGAGTAACATCTTTGAATAATAATTCTGAATATATTTTCATTCACATATATTCTCCAGATTATTATTTTTCATCATTATTCATTCACACACACACACACACACAATCACATGCATAAATATATAGATATATATATATATATATATATATATATATATATATATATATATATATATATATATATATATATATAAATATATATATATATATATATATATATATATGTATATATATATATATATATATATATATATATATATATATATATATATATATATATATAAATATATATATATATTCATATATATATATATATATATATATATATATATATATATATATATATATATATATATATATATATATATATATATATATATATATATATATATATATATACACATATATATGATCACACATTGATTTGGGGTTGTAACGCGTATAATGGAAACAGAAATCCGAATATAGAAATGTTTTAATATGAAAACATAATTAAATTATATAATTGATGAGCGTAGCGAAGTCTCCATCCCACTCTTATAGGGCTTTGTCTGTGTTTTTTTTTTTTTTTTTTTTTTTTTTGTTTGTAAGCACTCCACAGGTCGCAAGGGTTGACTGATCAACATGAAACTTTTTTTGTACACGCAAACTCATCCAACTTAGAACTGTATAGTTTTTGGGATGAATCGGTCGGACCGATTTTGAGAATCATCATCTCAAAGTTTCTAAAAACCCCATAAGATTTGGCTGGGCGGAAAATGTTGAAAAATAAAATCTCTCCAAATGGGATGAAATTTCCTCTAAATGTGTGTACATGGATTTTACACATTATTACGATTTTTTAAGCAATTCTGATCAGTCGTTTTGGAGAAAAAAAATAAAATGACTGATAATATTCATAAAATATATCATAAAAATTATGACAGAATTAAGTTGTCGAGATTCACTGCTTTCTAGATTCAAGAGTTGACCAACAATGAAGTATTTTTTATATGCGTCAAGGTGTGTAGAATACCAGAGTCAATGAAGTGGCAAGAGTAGAACTTCTTTAACGACTTTTATAGCTTATTCAGATATCAAGGTGTGTAGAATACCAAAGTCGATAAAGTAGCAAGGGTAAAACTATTTCAAGGACTTTTATACCTTATTGAGATATCTCGCTCATCTTACAACGCATATTTCGCGTTTGACTAGTACATTTATATTACTACTCAAACGCCGAATATAGATTGTAAGAAGAGCGAGATATTTGAATAAGGTATGAGAGTCCTTGAAGTAGTTCTACCCTTGCTACTTTATCGACTCTGGTATTCTACACACCTTGCAATCTGAATAAGCTATTAAAGTCGTTATAGTAGTTCTACTCTTGCCACTTCATTGACACTGGTATTCAACACATCTTGATGTATATAAAAAATACTTCATTGTTGGTCAACTCTTGAATCTAGAAAGCAATGAATCTCGAAATCTTAATTCCGTCACATTTTTTATGATATATTTGATGAATATTATCAGTTATTTTTTTTTTTCAAAACGGCTGATTGAAATTGCAAACAAAATCGTGAAAATGTGTATAATCCATGTATACACATTTAGAGAGAATTTCATCTCATTTGGAGAGATTTTTGATGAGCGTAGCGGAGTCTCCATCCCACTCTTATAGGGGTCTGCCTGTGTGTTTTTTTTTGTAAGCACTCCACAGGTTGCAGGGTTCAACTGATCGACATGAAAATTTTTTCGTTCACGCAAACCTATCCAACATAAAACTGTATAGTTTTTGGAATGAATCGGTCCGACCGATTCTGAGAAATATCATCTCAAAGTTTCTAAAAACCCCATAGGATTTGGCTGAGCGGAAAATGTTAAAAATAAAATCTCTCCGAATCGAATAAAATTCTCTCTGAATGTGTATAGATGAATTCTACACATTATCACGATTTTGTGAGGAATTCTGATCAGTCGTTTAGGAGAAAGAAATAAAATGACTGATAATATTCATTGCATATATCATGAAAATTGTGACAGAATTATTGGTTGAACTAGCCCCTGAAAAAACGTACCCTTAGCGAATGTCAAGTTAAACTTAGGCTACATTTGGGCATCATAAGACACCTCTTAAAGTTGAGTGACACTCAAATATTTAAGTGGCAGTCATAAGACCGGGCCTGAGTTGTCGAGATTCACTGCTTTCTAGATTCAAGAGTTGACCAAAAATGAAGAATTTTTTATATGCGTCAAGGTGTGTAGAATACCAGAGTCAATGAACTGGCAAGAGAAGAACTACTTGAACGACTTTTATAGATTATTCAGATATCAAGGTGTGTAGAATATCAGAGTCGATGAAGTAGCAAGGGTAGAACTATTTCAAGGACTTTTACACCTTGTTCAGATATCTCGCTCATCTTACAACGCATATTTCGCGTTTGACTAGTATTTTTCAACATTTTCCGCCCAGCCAAATCTCATGGGGTTTTTAGAAACCATGAGATGATTTTTCTCAAAATCGGTCTGAACGATTCATCCCAGAAACTATACAGTTCTTAGTTGGATGAGTTTGCGTGTACGAAAAAAGTGTCATGTTGATCACTCAACCCTTGCGACCTGTGGAATGCTTACAAACAAATAACGAACAAACAAACAAAAAACATACAGACAAAGCCCTATGAGAGTGGGTTGGAGACTTCGCTACGCTCATCAAAAACATTTTTATAATTTGATTTGTCTCTGTCTCCATCATACGTGTTACAACTCCAGAACAATGTATAATAATAATAATGCACGTGGAAGTTCGAAGAATACATAGGAATATATATATATATTTATATATATATATATATATATATATATATATATATATATATATATATATATACATATATATATATATATATATATATATGTATATATATATATAAATATGTATATATATATATATATATATATATATATATATATATATATATATATATATATATATATATATATATAAATATATATATATATATATATATATATATATATATTATATATATATATATATATATATATATATAATATAAATATATATATATATATTATATTTATATATATATATATAAATATATGAATATATATATATAAATATATATATATATATATATATATATATATATATAAATATATATATATAATATATATAAATATATATATATATATATATATATATATATATATATATATATATATATATATATATATATATATATATATATATAATATATATATATATATATATATATATATATATATATATATATATATATATATATATATAAATATATATATATATATATATATATATATATATATATATATATATATATATATATATATATATATATATATATATATATATATATATATATATATATATATATATATATATATATATATATATATATATATATATATATATATATATATATATATATATATATATATATATATATATATATATATATATATATATATATATATATATATATATATATATATATATATATATATATATATATATATATATATATATATATATATATATATATATATATATATAATATATATATATATATATATATATATATATATAATATATATATATATATATATATATATATATATATATATATATATATATATATATATATATATATATATATATATATATATATATATATATATATATATATATATATATATATATATATATATATATATATATATATATATATATATATATATATATATATATATATATATATATATATATATATATATATATATATATATATATATATATATATATATATATATATATATATATATATATATATATATATATATATATATATATATATATATATATATATATATATATATATATATATATATATATATATATATATATATATATACATATGTCAATAATGTGATCACATTCACACAGCATCTACTCCTCTTCGAGCCATTCTAGCCTAAGATTGTAATGAAATAAGTTGTTTGAGATCATGTCGGTCATAGCATGTGACGTCACCCTCATGTGAGTATTCTAATTACACGTGGTGAAAAGGCGGTGGAATTAAAGTATATTTCCACGTTCATATTTTCACGTGAGTTCAAGTCGAGTCTTGGCCCCAGGATGTTGATATTGAACCCTAGTTCCAGGTTCAAGCTACTGGCACCGCTAGTTCAAGCTACTGGCACCGCTAGTTCAAGCTACTGGCACCGCTAGTTCAAGCTACTGGCACCGCTAGTTCAAGCTACTGGCACCGCTAGTTCAAGCTACTGGCACCGCTAGTTCAAGCTACTGGCACCGCTAGTTCAAGCTACTGGCACCGCTAGTTCAAGCTACTGGCACCGCTAGTTCAAGCTACTGGCACCGCTAGTTCAAGCTACTGGCACCGCTAGTTCAAGCTACTGGCACCGCTAGTTCAAGCTACTGGCACCGCTAGTTCAAGCTACTGGCACCGCTAGTTCAAGCTACTGGCACCGCTAGTTCAAGCTACTGGCACCGCTAGTTCAAGCTACTGGCACCGCTAGTTCAAGCTACTGGCACCGCTAGTTCAAGCTACTGGCACCGCTACGGCAGAAAATCCAAATGTTAGGATCCTATACACGACTGAAAATACATTCTAGAAATGCATTACCATTCTAGTTGATCGTTCATAAGGCCTTTTGTACACTTTTCTGAATGGAGGGAAGCAATTTCACTACAATATGCTCATCCATGAATCAAACGGGCTCTTATAGAGCTCTGTCTGTGTGTTTGTTCGTGGGCACTGCACAGGTCACACGGTTCAACTGATCGACATGAAACTTCTTTGTTGTGGACGCAAACTCATTCAACTTGAAACTGTAATTTCTTTTGGAATGAATCGGTTGAACCGATTTTGAGAAATATCATCTCAAAGTTTCTAAAAACCCATGAGATTATGCTGGGCAACAAAATGTCAGTAATGAAATCTCTCCAAATGAAATAAGATTGTCTGTGAATGTGAAGCCTACACATGAAAGATACACACTATCGTAATTCTGTATGCAATCCGAACCGGCCGTTTTGAAAGAGGAATAAATTGAATCAACTCTTCTTATTCATCAAAAGTATAGAAATAATAGCAGAATTATGTTGCCAAGATTCACTGCTTTCTAGATTCGATATTTGCCCAGCAATGAAGTATTCTTCTTATACGTCAAGGTGTGAAAAATACCAGAGTCGATAAGGTAGCAAGAGTAGAACTTCTTTAACGACTTTTATACCTCATTCAGATATCTCGCTCATCTCACAACACTTATGTTGTGTTCGCCTAGTAAATAAGACCTTGAGATGAAATGACATGTTGAATGTCATTAGAAGTGAACCATGTAGCGCTACGCTCTGCGACTGCGCCGTGGATTCACCTGCGATACACGAACAACAGTCGTCCAGGAGATAAGAGGCTAATCATCCTGCAAATTAATCCCTGGATGAACTGTAATTCCAGCGTTGAGTCTTGTTCACGGCCCGGTGTTCACTAAGCTCGGCACGGCACGGCCGGTAATCAAGCGGTGCTCAGAGGAGAGTTATGACTTAATAACGGACTGGCTCTTCTGGCGACCTGCGCGCGCACACCAACCCACACACACGCAGCGCAGTGGATAGAGGCCCGGCCAGCTGGTATCGCTTGTGGACGACGCTGGGCTGGGAATACATGCATGAATCAAGTCGTTATGCGGTATTCAAATGATTATGATTGGTTATCATCTAATCATTGGATGAGAGCCAGTTCAACGAATCTCAGTCAAGCTCTAATCCGCTAACTATCAGTTAAATGTACGAGAATAGCATACGTCACCAGGCCTAATACCAAGTTAACCCACCTATACTATTGTTTAAATGTCGGGAATAGCATACGTCACCAGGGGTAATACCAAGTTTATCCGCTAACTGTTAGTTGAATGTACGAGAATAGCATATGTCACCAGGGGTGATACCAAGTTTATCCGCTAACTGTTAGTTAAATGTACGAAAATAGCATATGTCACCAGGGGTGATACCAAGTTCATCCGCTAACTATTAGTTTACTGTACGGGAATAGCATACGTCACCAGGGGTGATACCAAGTTTATCCGCTAACTGTTAGTTAAATGTACGAAAATAGCATATGTCGCCAGGGGTGATACCAAGTTCATCCGCTAACTATTAGTTTACTGTACGGGAATAGCATACGTCACCAGGGGTGATACCAAGTTTATCCGCTAACTGTTAGTTAAATGTACGAGAATAGCATGTGTCGCCAGGGGTGATACCAAGTTTATCCGCTAACTGTTGGTTAAATGTACGGGAATAGCACACGTCACCAGGGGCAATACCAAGTTAACTCACCAATTACTGTTAGTTGAATGTACAAGAATAGCATACGTCATCAGGGGTAATACCAAATGTATCCGCTAACTGTTAGTTAAATGTACGAGAATAGCATACGTCACCAAGGGTAGTACCAAGTTAACCCACCAACTATCAGTTAAATGAACGAGAATAGCATACGTCACCAGGGGTAATACCAAGTTTATCCGTTAACTGTTAGTTAAATGTATGAGGATAGCAAACGTGACCAGGGGTAATACCAAGTTCATCCACTAACTATTAGTTAATGGTACGAGAATAGCATATGTGACCAAGAGTAATACCAAGTTCATCCGCTAACTGTTAGTCAAATGTACGAGAATAGCAAACGTAACCAGGGGTAATACCAAGTTTATTCGCTAACTATTAGTTGAATGTACGAGAATAGCATATGTGACCAAGGGTAATACCAAGTTTATCCGCTAACTGTTAGTTGAATGTACGAGAATAACAAACGTAACCAAGGGTAATACCGAGTTAACCCACCAGCTAATAGTTGAATGTACGGGAATAGCATACGTCACCAGGGGTGACACCAAGTTTATCCGCTAACTGTTAGTTGGATGTACGAGATTAGCTTACATCACCGACGGTAGTACCGAGTTTATCTGCTAACTGTTAGTTGGAAGTACGAGAATAGCATACGTCAGCAAGGGTGATACCAAGTTTATCCGCTAACTGTTAGTTAAAGGTACGAGAATAGCAAACGTAACCAAGGTGATGACAAGTTAATCCACTAACTATCGATTCGTGAATTTGGGTCTAATCACGATCAATTAATCATCAGTTAATTTTGATGAATGATTGGCTCAATTCGTTGAAAGGTTATGGAAGAAAGTGATTTAGTAAAATCATAACATTGGAAAAAAAAAAAAATATATATATATATATATATATATATATATATATATATATATATATATATATATATATATATATATATATATATATATTATGAATACGGATATATTTAAATAGTCCCTAGTCTTGATGAGGCAGAAACTTCCTGTCTGGGGATTCTACAGATATGGGAGATCATACAACCTCGACAACTTCCTGTCTGGGGATTCTACAGATATGGGAGATCATACAACCTCGACAACTTCCTGTCTGGGGATTCTACAGATATGGGAGATCATACAACCTCGACAACTTCCTGTCTGGGGATTCTACAGATATGGGAGATCATACAACCTCGACAACTTCCTGTCTGGGGATTCTACAGATATGGGAGATTATACAACCTCGACAACTTCCTGTCTGGGGATTCTACAGATATGGGAGATCATACAACCTCGACAACTTCCTGTCTGGGGATTCTACAGATATGGGAGATCATACAACCTCGACAACTTCCTGTCTGGGGATTCTACAGATATGGGAGATCATACAACCTCGACAACTTCCTGTCTGGGGATTCTACAGATATGGGAGATCATACAACCTCGACAACTTCCTGTCTGGGGATTCTACAGATATGGGAGATTATACAACCTCGACAACTTCCTGTCTGGGGATTCTACAGATATGGGAGATCATACAACCTCGACAACTTCCTGTCTGGGGATTCTACAGATATGGGAGATCATACAACCTCGACAACTTCCTGTCTGGGGATTCTACAGATATGGGAGATCATACAACCTCGACAACTTCCTGTCTGGGGATTCTACAGATATGGGAGATCATACAACCTCTACGTTGAAAGATCCCTCATTGATGAAATCCATCCCAAGATTCAGACAATACTTGTCAAAAATGCTGATGAACCAAATCATATCGTAACAGAGGTGAGAAGATGAGGTTGTATGTAACAGTAACGACCGAAACTCTCAACCAATAGCGTATAACGTTACATACAACTAACACGTGACGTATCGTTAATGTTCATGATGTATCTAAATTATTTCGTAAGATGAGCAGTTTGACTGCAATATGTATCAACATAAACCCACCACGATCGTTTATATGTCGTGTCGCCGTGTCTAGCGCCCCGAAGATTGAAACTAATACCAAGCAGAATGCAATATACTCGTGTATAAACTTCCCTCCTCGCGAGGCGTATCGCAGTTCAACGTTATCAAACATCTGAAATAACGTGTTTGATATGATCTCTCAACAGCCAATCAGAAGACAGGAGCGACTGTGAACACCTCTCATCTTCAGGTCAGCTGTCAAGTCGGATCAATATACACTACAAGTGACACAACTCCGAGTATATTATGATAACTTGTTCAACTCGTATCCGTGGAGAAGAAGGTCGCCTGCCAACATGATAAACACAAATAACACAGTGTTGTGTTGGTAGAACTGTGTTGTTCTGAATGTTCCATGCTTACACCGGACTGGGTTTACCAAGAGGAACAAAACTTCATCTCTCGAAGCTATGAAATAACTAAACTATTCACAGTCTTTGAGTTCTTAGACGATATTCCTCTAGATCGCGGACCTGCCCCCCCCCCCCCCCCTCACCCCACACGTGGAGTTTGAGGATGGAGGGAACATGAACTTGAATGAATGTGAATATGTTGATTCAAATGTAGATCTGTATTTCATGCGATATGAGTGAATAGTTGTGACTCATATCATCTCCATCATATAGGCTTCTGGCAGGTGACGTCACCCATTGTTGCAAGAGAGGGACAACAATGGCCACCAGTTCGCTGTGTTGCTATGGTAACTATAGGCTTCTGGCAGGTGACGTCACCCATTGTTGCAAGAGAGTGACAACAATGTCCACCAGTTGGAATAGACCAATCAGAATATCTGGTATAGTCCACCAGTTCGCTGTGTTGCTATGGTAACTATAGTCTTCTGGCAGGTGACGTCACCCATTGTTGCAAGAGAGCGATAACAATGTCAACCAGTTGGAATAGACCAATCAGAATATCTGGTGTTGTCCACCAGTTCGCTGTGTTGCTATGGTAACTATAGTCTTCTGGCAGGTGACGTCACCCATTGTTGCAAGAGACGGACAACAATGTCCACCAGTTGGAATTGACCAATCAGAATATCTGGTGTTGTCCACCAGTTCGCTGTGTTGCTATGGTAACTATAGTCTTCTGGCAGGTGACGTCACCCATTGTTGCAAGAGAGGGACAACAATGGCCACCAGTTCGCTGTGTTGCTATGGTAACTATAGGCTTCTGGCAGGTGACGTCACCCATTGTTGCAAGAGACGGACAACAATGTCCATCAGTTGGAATAGACCAATCAGAATATCTGGTGTTGTCCACCAGTTCGCTGTGTTGCTATGGTAACTATAGTCTTCTGGCAGGTGACGTCACCCATTGTTGCAAGAGAGGGACAACAATGGCCACCAGTTCGCTGTGTTGCTATGGTAACTATAGGCTTCTGGCAGGTGACGTCACCCATTGTTGAAAGAGAGGGACAACAATGGCCACCAGTTCGCTGTGTTGCTATGGTAACTATAGGCTTCTGGCAGGTGACGTCACTCATTGTTGCAAGAGACGGACATCAATGTCCACCAGTTGGAATAGACCAATCAGAATATCTGGTAGTCCACCAGTTCGCTGTGTTGCTATGGTAACTATAGTCTTCTGGCAGGTGACGTCACCCATTGTTGCAAGAGAGGGACAACAATGGCCACCAGTTCGCTGTGTTGCTATGGTAACTATGGGCTTCTGGCAGGTGGCATCACCCATTGTTGCAAGAGACGGACCACAATGTCCATCAGTTGGAATAGACCAATCAGAATATCTGGTGTTGTCCACCAGTTCGCTGTGTTGCTATGGTAACTACAGGCTTCTGGCAGGTGACGTCACTCATTGTTGCAAGAGACGGACAACAATGTCCACCAGTTGGAATAGACCAATCAGAATATCTGGTGTTGTCCACCAGTTCGCTGTGTTGCTATGGTAACTACAGGCTTCTGGCAGGTGACGTCACCCATTGTTGCAAGAGACGGACAACAATGTCCACCAGTTGGAATAGACCAATCAGAATATCTGGTGTTGTCCACCAGTTCACGGTGTTGCTATGGTAACTATGGGCTTCTGTCAAGTGACATCACCCATTGTTGCAAGAGACGGACAACAATGTCCATCAGTTGGAATAGACCAATCAGAATATCTGGTGTTGTCCACCAGTTCGCTGTGTTGCTATGGTAACTACAGGCTTCTGGCAGGTGACGTCACCCATTGTTGCAAGAGACGGACAACAATGTCCACCAGTTGGAATAGACCAATCAGAATATCTGGTGTTGTCCACCAGTTCACGGTGTTGCTATGGTAACTATGGGCTTCTGTCAAGTGACATCACCCATTGTTGCAAGAGACGGACAACAATGTCCATCAGTTGGAATAGACCAAACAGAATATCTGGTATAGTCCACCAGTTCGCTGTGTTGCTATGGTAACTATAGGCTTCTGGCAGGTGACGTCACCCAATGTTACAAGAGACGGACAACAATGTCCATCAGTTGGAATAGACCAATCAGAATATCTGGTATAGTCCACCAGTTCGCTGTGTTGCTATGGTAACTATAGGCTTCTGTCAAGTGACGTCACTCATTGTTGCAAGAGACAGACAACAATGTCCACCAGTTGGAATAGACCAATCAGAATATCTGGTATAGTCCACCAGTTCGCTGTGTTGCTATGGTAACTATAGGCTTCTGGCAGGTGACGTCACCCATTGTTACAAGAGACGGACAACAATGTCCATCAGTTGGAATAGACCAATCAGAATATCTGGTATAGTCCACCAGTTCGCTGTGTTGCTATGGTAACTATAGGCTTCTGGCAGGTGACGTCACCCATTGTTACAAGAGACGGACAACAATGTCCATCAGTTGGAATAGACCAATCAGAATATCTGGTATAGTCCACCAGTTCGCTGTGTTGCTATGGTAACTATAGGCTTCTGGCAGGTGACGTCACCCATTGTTACAAGAGACGGACAACAATGTCCATCAGTTGGAATAGACCAATCAGAATATCTGGTATAGTCCACCAGTTCGCTGTGTTGCTATGGTAACTATAGGCTTCTGGCAGGTGACGTCACCCATTGTTGCAAGATACGGACAACAATGTCCATCAGTTGGAATAGACCAATCAGAATATCTGGTATAGTCCACCAGTTCGCTGTGTTGCTATGGTAACTATAGGCTTCTGGCAGGTGACGTCACCCATTGTTGCAATGAGACACAACAATGTCCACCAGTTCGCTGTGTTGCTATGGTAACTATAGGCTTCTGTCATGTGACATCACCCATTGTTGCAATGAGACACAACAATGTCCACCAGTTGGAATGGACCAATCAGAATATCTGGTAGTCCACCAGTTCGCTGTGTTGCTATGGTAACTATTGTTTGTCATTTGTTACATGACAGAAACCTGCTGGAAATATGTTGTATGGAGAAATGTTCCAACTCATTGATAAACCTGGATCAATATATCATAACTAGGAAAACGCGGGATGCGCGTTGTGAGATGAGCTTAGAAGTATGGCAATCTAGAATGAAAAATAACTTGTCAGCTCAATTCACATCTACAAACCTTGACTTACATCAAACGTTCAAAAACCTCACCTGCAACTTGTTGATATTTATAGTAGCCTGCAACCTGTCGCATAAACACTTAGCAAAACCAATTGATCCAAATATTCAATAAAATGTACACGTTTATTGCGTTTTCTTCATTATTTCTTATTCAATTGTTGTAAAAATCTTTGAAAAGGTGTATAATAGTATTTTTCATATTCTGTGAGAATTTGAGAGCTTTTGAAAAATTCTTGTTTCTCAAGTATTTTTCCTCCGGGTTATTCTCATGAGGATTTTCCAAACTTTCCGATTATTTTCCGGAAAAACCTTTCGACCGATTCCTCTGAATAACAATCCCAACCTATTCTGGTATGACACCAACGTTCAGAAAAATTTTCAAGTTGATTGATCCATTTCTCTGACCTGTATGCCGCGTACATAATTACAAAAAAAAAAAAAACATACATAAAAACGAAGCCCATTTTTTTCAGTGTGTGAAATGGAAAGCTTCGCTACGCTCATCTAATGAAACTGACGTAAGACAGAGGTTGAGAATAGTATCATGCAGTCACTCATGTTCTTGAATCTGCTCTCTTATTTTTCATTGTATTTGTTCCTCTATCATATTTTCTAATTGGATGAGCGAAGCGAAAACTCAATTTCACCATACCCGAAAAAAAGTACTTTTTTTTTTCGCGTTCCACAGTTCAGACGAGAATTTAAAATTAGTTGAAACTTAGCACACACAAGTCACATTATCTAATTCGATACTGTAAAGTTTATAGTTGCGATCAGTTGAATCACTTCTGAGAAAACTCATTTCAAAGTTTCCAAAAATCCCATGAGAATAACCGAGAGGAAAATATTCGTGAGATAATTTTCATCCGAGACATTTCAAATTTCCAGGGAATTTTAACATAACAATGATACACATCATCACAAATTTTAACTCGAATCGGATCAGCCGTTTTGATGTAAAAAAACATATGATGTAATTTTTGTGAATCACTCAAAGCTATTAAGATACCAATTAAATCCAAGCCACAGGTGTCACCTCTCAACTGTGAACGATTAAAACAAAGCCTTCTTCATCATCATAGAAATCAATAATAAAAATCAAGATGGCAGTGACATAATCGTTTGGATCTCAAGGTGTATATATATATATATAATAACTAATCCAAAAATAAGTCGATATGTTCCAGCTCATCCATCAACGCGGCAACACATAACGCGTTTGTCTAGTTGTATAATCAATGTGCTATGGAAATTATTGTGATTCTTATTTTCGTTCAAATTTGATAGCTGTTGTCAGTCAACAAAATGTAGGAAAGTATTTTGATTTGTTTCTCACTGATCACCACGAATCATTTGTATCTGTTTAATTTAGTTTTTAATTTATTATCCCACAGATGAACCTCTCATGAGCTTTAGAGATCTTTTGAGAATGCCTTGATATGATTTCACTATCATGTTTTGTGGCAGGAGAAAAACGTGCCTCTTCTTCATCAGTGTGTCTACATCGATAATATAATCCATGCTTCCACCGTGCACTTTATGCATCCACTTCCGTGTTGAATCAATTGAGATTGAATTGAATTGAAGCGCTCTGGACCCTTACCTAATACATTTCGTGGTAGTGCTAGCTGGCTCCAAGAGACTAGGACACCCATTGGTTAATGTTTACCAAAGAAGCTACCAACAATGACAATATATCATGAAAACAATTTAGTAGTCTCTTGGACTGAATAATTCATCACATTTCGTAGCTCACCTCAAGAGCAGTGCTAGTATTTTGTGCTAACAACAATGGAAATACACAGAGACCAGACACGTTGCCATAACAGGTAGCTCCACTGGGAGATATTGACCAATCAAAGTCCTAGCCTCTTGAAGCTAGCTAACACAAGTACGAAATTTACTAGGTAAGGGTCCTGGAGAGTCTCACGGGAGTCGATTTAACGCAATATCAGTGCTTGGTGATGACTTTTGAACGGTATGAGATATCAGAATTCTAATACAAAGTGAACACAGCTATATTTTATACCTTCAAAATGGTATGAGTTTTTATCTTATAACATCGAAACTTGATACAAAATCGTTTGTTTCCCAATTAAGGCTATGGATGAAAGGTAGGATCGTTTGGACGGGGCACCACAAGGGCGGGTTTACCACCCCATTTGAATTACTTGAAACAACTGAACTTTAACACCAGCTCTGCGCTGTTGGTGACCATAATTTTCCACCACAGATAAAAGTCTTTCAGTTTCCGTTAGTCCGGAACACATTATAAGTAAAAACCATTTCTGTGATATATATCCGGACATTACCAGCATTGTATCAAGAGTAAACCTAACACACGAATGTTGATATCTTCCACTTTGAATCAAGTCTCTCGGGCAATGATCACTCATTTCCACTAACAGACAGCAGATGTGTTTATCATAACACATAATATGAGTTATAACCATTAATACTCATATCAGATCAACTGTCGAGCGTACAGAGATGAAAAGACCTTGTCTAGCCGTACATGCTGGCAATAATATGGACGTGAGTAGAAAACTCATGACTCATACCGTGTTCAAGGTATTGAATACAGCTGTGTATTAGAACTCTGATATCTCATACCGTTCAGAGGTTACCACCGTATAAGTAACTAACTGATGAACCGACTGCCAAGCGCTCTTAACCAGCGCATATAGTTACATTATTACCCGCTGCAATCGCTGCACGTCCATTACGTCACGTGACAACTGTTTTTCCTCGAGTCGAATCCGATAAACAGCTGTTGTAACAGGAATCGGATACATGTTACAAGCAGATGAATGGATATCCTAGCCGGTAAGAGAGAAGCTGGCGCTCAAAGGGAATCATCGTCTGACTGAAGTAAAACTGCGCCATGAAAGAGCTGATGTTGTTTTGTACGCAAACAGTTGAACCGATCAAACATGTTCCATTCCGTAATCCGGCGATACTGCGATCACTTGTGCACATAGTCACAGCTCACGTCGTAGTCAAGGTGAGCATAGTCAGAGCTCACGTCGTAGTCAAGGTGAGCATAGTCACAGCTCACGTCGTAGTCGTGGTGAGTATAGTCACAGCTCACGTCGTAGTCGTGGTGAGCATAGTCAGCATAGTCACAGCCGGCATAGTCACAGCTCACGTCGTTGTCGTGGAGAGCATAGTCAGCATAGTCACAGCCGGCATAGTCACAGCTCACGTCGTAGTCGTGGTGAGCATAGTCACAGCTCACGTCGTAGTCGTGGTGAGCATAGTCAGCATAGTCACAGCCGGTATAGTCATGATCAGTATTGTCATAATAACTAGGAAAACGCGGGATGCGCGTTGTTAGACGAGCTTAGGGGTATAGAAATCTAGAATGAAAAATAATTTGTCAACCCAATCTACATCTACAGACCTTGGATCACTCCAAACGTTCAAAAACCTTACGAGAATCAGTTATGTCACGGCCTTCCTCTTCATTCATTTCAATCGTTTTGAATTAATTGGTGACACTTGTTGCTATAGATTTAATTGGTTCCCGTAATAGCCTAAATTGATGGGAAAATGCTTTATAAATGCGTTTTCTTCGTTATTTCTCATCCGATTGATGCGAAAAATCTCTCAAAATGTGCTTAATAGTTTCCTTTATATTCGGCGAAAATTTGAGAGGTCTTGAAAAATTTTGATTTTTCAAGTATTTTCCTCCGGGTTAATCTAATGGGGATTTTTGAAATTTCTAAAATTCATAAAAAAAAAGTTACCACCCGATAATGCCACAAAACTATACAGATCTAAGTTAGATGAGGAACCATGACGAAAAAAAGTTTGAAGTTGATAGCTCTAGCCGTTTGACCTGTGGAGAACCGACAAAAAAACATAAAAAAAAAAAAAAAACATAAAAACGAACACCAATTTTTTTCAGTATGTCAAATTGAATCCTCGCTAAAGCTCGTCTAATAATAATAAAATAATAGTAATATAACTACTGACTCTTCGATCCACATACATTACTACTTGATATATATTGAAATAAGTTATTTATTGATATTGAGACATTTAAACATGATTGATTAACAATCATTATTTGATTGATTAACATTCAAAACAATGCATAATTATAGCAAGTGGCATCTTGATCAAGATAAGTCAGTAGGCCTACATTTGAAACATGATCAACTGAGTAAAATTCAGAATGCATACTGGACTCACGTCATCATGTTAACATAGGCCTATATCCATTTGAAGAATGATAAACTTTGCCTATTAAAAAAATCTGCAATTCAAATTTGAATTCATATAGCATATAGAGCATATAGCCCCAGTGAGCATAGTCATTGTAGGCATATTCATGGACGGCATAGTCAGGGTTACCATTATCATGGTCACTGGTCAGCATAGCTATGGTCAGCATAGTCAAGGTTACCATCGTCATAGTCACTGGCCAGCATAGTCACTGGTCAGCATAGCTATGGTCAGCATATAGCCCCAGTGAGCATAGTCACTGGCCTGCATAGTCACTGGCCAGCATAGCTATGGTCAGCATAGTCAGGGTTAACATCATCATAGTCACTGGCCAGCATAGTCACTGGTCAGCATAGCTATGATCAGCATAGTCATTAGCTGACCATAGTCAGCACTGCTCTTGTCACAGTATAGTCAGTTCATGCGAGTGTACCGTGTAGCGCAGGGGTGTACCGTGGCCGATCAGGTCGCGCGGGGGTTCGGAAGATGAGATGAAATTCCACGGCCTTCTCGATGCTCGGTTAGCCTGCAATTCTTCCGGTCTGGTTAACGCGGGTGAATCGATCCCCCCTTCCCTCCACTCCCCTCCCACCCCCTCCCACCCTATCCTAGTGTCAATAATACCGGACGGTCAGTCCATAGATCGAACTCTGGTCATCGAGAACGAATGTCAACACCAGAATCAGACAGATATTCTACAAGTCTCAAGATTGACCGTCATTAAAAATTCAGTTGAAACTTGATATTGACCATTTTAGAAAAGAATGAGTCATCTAGCGGCGATCCTTTGAACTAGAACGGGATGTTATTACCCGAGTTCGAAAGTCCTATGATGCCAATGCTATTCAGCACGTTTGATTCGTATTAGTGTGCGTTACAGTGAACGTATGATATGATAGTATGATAGTATACGATAGTATACGATCATAGAATATGATAGTAGTTCCAACATTTGTATGTTTACTATATACGGAGAGATTCACACACTGTCAGAGCGAGTGAGATGAGAGATATATCTCACAATCAGTCTGCAGTCGGCACCTCCACCAATATGATCCTTATCAGTTTGAACTTGGCACCTCCACCGATACATATCACAATCTGTCTGCACTCGGCACATTCACCAATATGATCCTTATCAATTTGAACTTGGCACCTCCACCGATACATATCACAATCTGTCTCCACTCGGCACATTCACCAATATGTCACAATCAGTCTGCACTCGGCACCTCCACCAATATTTCTCGATAAGTCCGAACTTGGCGCTTCCACCGATATCACACAATCAGTCTGCACTCGGCACCTCCACCGATATCACTCAATCACAACTCTGTTACCTAACATCAGGTTTTATACCTGCTATACCCAACCTATATAACAAAAGTTGGGTGTTTATTTTCAAAACCAATACTTCTTATAATGTTCTGAGAGACCGTAACTCTGTTATTGTCTTGTATTGCCATGGTATTCAGCTCTTCCAGTGAACATCAACCAATCAGAGTCCTCGTCTCTCGCAGCTCCGGGATGTTCCTCCAAGTGACAGTCGCGATGAGGACCCTGTATGTGGGTCATGCTCTGAGCTCGGCATTGCACGTGACGTGTGACGTCACAACAGCTATTCGTATGCATTACGTCACGAATCACCGGGACGCGAGACAGGGTGCATCTGACAGCTCCACGCCGTGACTGAATCACGATCCCTGTTCATGATTGTGTCGTTTGATGATATGGAGTGTATTATCGTAGGTGTTTTACCGGGAGAGAGAATGTACATTTCTCAGGAGATGTTTCTGTTCATCCCCCTGGGTGCTGGATGAACCAGCTGATGGAGGATACGGTTCGATTCATGCGGTGTCTTGTTGGTTGACACAGTTGACTCTCGAGCCAATCGGTCAGTCCATGTCTTTGGGATAGTCCATTTTCAGTTTCCAGGACCCTTACCCAATAAACCACTCGAAATTTTCTGCTAGTGCTAGCTAGTTCCAAGAGACTAGGACGCCCATTGGTTAATGTTCACTGAAAAAGCTACCAACAATGACAAAATATTATGAAAACAAAATCACGAATTGGACGGAATAATTCCATCACATTTTGAAGCCCACCTCATAAGCAGGTCTAGGATTTTGTGCTAACAACAATGGAAATACACACAGACCAGACACGTTGCCATGACAGGTGGCTCTCCTAGTGGCCATAAACCAATCAAAGTTCTAGCCTCTTAGAGCTACCTAGCCCTAGCACGACATTTATTAGGTAAGGGTCCAGGAAGCTGTGGATTTCTCAGAAAATATTTCCATTGTCGATTGTTTTGAATTATTTGATTGAGGACGAAGTGATGATACTAAAGCCCTATTCACACGATCCAAGTTGTCATCCAAGATCTGTGATCCAAGGGTTGGATACTGTTTCTTGGATCGTCTGAATGAGAAACTTGGAGCAAAAAGCCTTCATCCAACCATTGCACACATCCTTTTATCCAAGTTATTTTGTTTAGAAAATTCCTATTTTTCGTCCAACCTGTGATGAAAGAAACCAATCAAAGGCTTAGCGTCACCACAAGTCTAGCGCGCACGCGCACTTGATGGTGACCGACTCTGTCTCTCAAGCCACCAAAGGCTTTCTCTGGCAACTCTGTACTCACCTTTCACGTCTCTTCTTTATCCGATTATAAACACGTTTTAAATTCAAAACAATCAAAAGATCTCGCAATACTCCCATGTCAACTTGCGCTGTCATGTTTGTTTATTGTCTGCCAGTCAGCTGTTACTAAGCCATCTATATACTATATCGGCATGTTCACTATCGTAGCCAGTGTGCCGTGAGTGACCTCCAATCTATTGGACCGTGTGAACAGGCACTCAATGTTTCACCCAAGTTGTTGTCAATGTAATAGGACCAACCCTTGAATCACGGAAGTTGGATGCCAGCTTGGGCCGTGTAAATGGGGCTTAGCATACTTCATTCTGCTATGAAGAAGGTGTACCAACTCGTGTTTTCAAAGTGACATATTTCTGGGGTTAGAATCCAGTTCGGGGTACCGATTGCCTGTAGCGCAACTATTGCTCCTGCTCCTATATCGAACTATATGAAACAACAATGCTATACACGGCTCAGTTGAATTAATATCTGTATAGCAGTTGCATAATTATATGTTCTTTACAAAAATTATAGATTTTGGTAATTCAACAATGCCACTGGTACCGTAATCACTCTTTTATCTACATTCAGTTCACAAGGGAATCCGATAAATCGCGACAAGCAATCAGGACCTAATTGGCTTGAGTTGACCGCAAGAAACCACAATTATTCGAGACGAAAAGTAGCGATACGATGACCTTATGAATCTCAATATGGCCGACAAATGGTTACAAGAGAAGTTCAGTCAACGATGTTATTGGATGAGCGAAGCGAAAACTCAATTTCACCATACCCGAAAAAAAAGTGACTGTTTTTTTTTTATGCGCTCCACAGGTCAAACGAAAATTCAAAATCAGTTGGAACTTGGCATACACAAGTGTCATTATCCAATTCGATACTGTATAGTTTTGAGGCACAATCGGTTGAACCACTTCTGAGAAAACCCGTTTCAAAGTTTTCAAAAATCCCATTAGAATAACCCGGAGGAAAGTATTCATGAAATTATTTTCATCCGAGAAATTTCAAATTGGGGAATTTTGATATAATAATGATACACATTATTCCGAAATTTCACTCGAATTGGATCAGTCGTTTTGATGTAATAAAATTTATATTGTAATTTTTCGAATCACTCGAAGCTATTGAGATACCAATCAAATCCAAGCCACAGGTGTCACCTCTTAACTGTAAACGATTGGAATAAAACCTTTCTAATCATCATAGAAATCAATAATGAAAAACAAGATGACAGTGATGTAATGGTTTCGATCTCAAGGTGTATATATATATATATAAATATATATATATATATATATATATATATATATATATATATATATATATATATATATATATATATATATATATATATATATATATATATATATATATATATATATATATATATATATATATATACATATATATATATATATATATATATATATATATATATATATATATATATATATATATATATATATATATTTAATAACCAATCCAAAGATAAGTCGATATGTTCCAGCTCATTCATCAACGCGGCAAAACAACGCGTTTGCCTAGTATTCCAATCCATATCATTGTTGTGAATATGCACGCGCTTCATTTTGTTACTTTTCTCAAGTTCCAATTTTCAACAGCAACAGCGTATCTGCAACATTTCCTGGGCAATACCGTCCATGTTATTGGTATGTGACCTGCATGATCAAGTCTGTGGGTATCATTACAGCGTGGTTATTCTGTATTTCCAGAAGGCTGTGGATTGCTCGGAAAATATTTCCATTGTTGATTTTTGTGAATAATTGTTGAAATGGGATCGATATAGATTCCGAGTGGAACTCGACGTGCAGTGACACTCGATAATGACGAACTGATCTTTCAGCTCTTCGAAAGAGAAGAACTAAGAATAACATGGACTTCTGATGTCGCTGCATGGATTGTGTATAAGCGACGACGCGCGGTGATGAGTGAGAGCGGTTGCCAGGGGGACCAGTTCCACGACGAGCCGGGCGGATATGTGTGGGTGACGACGCGCGGTGATGAGTGAGAGCGGTTGCCAGGGTGACCAGTTCCACGACGAGCCGGGCGGATATGTGTGGGTGACGACGCGCGGGGATAAGTGAGAGCGGTTGCCAGGGTGACCAGTTCCACGACGAGCCGGGCGGATATGTGTGGGCGACGTCGCGCGGGGATGAGTGAGAGCGGTTGCCAGGGTGACCAGTTCCACGACGAGCCGGGCGGATATGTGTGGGTGACGACGCGCGGTGATGAGTGAGAGCGGTTGCCAGGGTGACCAGTTCCACGACGAGCCGGGCGGATATGTGTGGGTGACGACGCGCGGGGATGAGTGAGAGCGGTTGCCAGGGTGACCAGTTCCACGACGAGCCGGGCGGATAGGTGTGGGTGACGACACGCGGGGATGAGTGAGAGCGGTTACCAGGGTGACCAGTTCCACGACGAGCCGGGCGGATATGTGTGGGTGACGACGCGCGGGGATGAGTGAGAGCGGTTGCCAGGGTGACCAGGTCCACGACGAGCCGGGCGGATAGGTGTGGGTGACGACGCGCGGGGATGAGTGAGAGCGGTTGCCAGGGGGACCAGTTCCACGACGAGCCGGGCGGATATGTGTGGGTGACGACGCGCGGTGATGAGTGAGAGCGGTTGCCAGGGGGACCAGTTCCACGACGAGCCGGGCGGATATGTGTGGGTGACGACGCGCGGGGATGAGTGAGAGCGGTTGCCAGGGGGACCAGTTCCACGACGAGCCGGGCGGATATGTGTGGGTGACGACGCGCGGGGATGAGTGAGAGCGGTTGCCAGGGTGACCAGTTCCACGACGAGCCGGGCGGATATGTGTGGGTGACGACGCGCGGGGATGAGTGAGAGCGGTTGCCAGGGTGACCAGGTCCACGACGAGCCGGGCGGATAGGTGTGGGTGACGACGCGCGGGGATGAGTGAGAGCGGTTGCCAGGGGGACCAGTTCCACGACGAGCCGGGCGGATATGTGTGGGTGACGACGCGCGGGGATGAGTGAGAGCGGTTGCCAGGGGGACCAGTTCCACGACGAGCCGGGCGGATATGTGAGGGTGACGACGCGCGGGGATGAGTGAGAGCGGTTGCCAGGGTGACCAGTTCCACGACGAGCCGGGCGGATATGTGTGGGTGACGACGCGCGGGGATGAGTGAGAGCGGTTACCAGGGGGACCAGTTCCACGACGAGCCGGGCGGATATGTGTGGGTGACGACGCGCGGGGATGAGTGAGAGCGGTTGCCAGGGGGACCAGTTCCACGACGAGCCGGGCGGATATGTGTGGGTGACGACGCGCGGGGATGAGTGAGAGCGGTTACCAGGGGGACCAGTTCCACGACGAGCCGGGCGGATATGTGTGGGTGACGACGCGCGGGGATGAGTGAGAGCGGTTGCCAGGGTGACCAGTTCCACGACGAGCCGGGCGGATATGTGTGGGTGACGACGCGCGGTGATGAGTGAGAGCGGTTGCCAGGGGGACCAGTTCCACGACGAGCCGGGCGGATATGTGTGGGTGACGACGCGCGGGGATGAGTGAGAGCGGTTGCCAGGGTGACCAGTTCCACGACGAGCCGGGCGGATATGTGTGGGTGACGACGCGCGGGGATGAGTGAGAGCGGTTGCCAGGGGGACCAGTTCCACGACGAGCCGGGCGGATATGTGAGGGTGACGACGCGCGGGGATGAGTGAGAGCGGTTGCCAGGGGGACCAGTTCCACGACGAGCCGGGCGGATATGTGAGGGTGACGACGCGCGGGGATGAGTGAGAGCGGTTGCCAGGGTGACCAGTTCCACGACGAGCCGGGCGGATATGTGTGGGTGACGACGCGCGGGGATGAGTGAGAGCGGTTGCCAGGGGGACCAGTTCCACGACGAGCCGGGCGGATATGCGTGGGTGACGACGCGCGGTGATGAGTGAGAGCGGTTGCCAGGGTGACCAGTTCCACGACGAGCCGGGCGGATATGTATGGGTGACGACGCGCGGTGATGAGTGAGAGCTGTTGCCAGGGTGACCAGTTCCACGACGAGCCGGGCGGATATGTGTGGGTGACAACGCGCGGGGATGAGTGAGAGCGATTGCCAGGGTGACCAGGTCAACGACGAGCCGGGCGGATATGTGTGGGTGACGACGCGCGGGGATGAGTGAGAGCGGTTGCCAGGGTGACCAGGTCCACGACGAGCCGGGCGGATATGTGTGGGTGACGACGCGCGGTGATGAGTGAGAGCGGTTACCAGGGGGACCAGTTCCACGACGAGCCGGGCGGATATGTGTGGGTGACGACGCGCGGGGATGAGTGAGAGCGGTTGCCAGGGTGACCAGGTCCACGACGAGCCGGGCGGATATGTGTGGGTGACGACGCGCGGGGATGAGTGAGAGCGGTTGCCAGGGGGACCAGTTCCACGACGAGCCGGGCGGATATGCGTGGGTGACGACGCGCGGTGATGAGTGAGAGCGGTTGCCAGGGTGACCAGTTCCACGACGAGCCGGGCGGATATGTGTGGGTGACGACGCGCGGTGATGAGTGAGAGCGGTTACCAGGGTGACCAGTTCCACGACGAGCCGGGCGGATATGCGTGGGTGACGACGCGCGGTGATGAGTGAGAGCGGTTGCCAGGGTGACCAGTTCCACGACGAGCCGGGCGGATATGTGTGGGTGACGACGCGCGGGGATGAGTGAGAGCGGTTGCCAGGGGGACCAGTTCCACGACGAGCCGGGCGGATATGCGTGGGTGACGACGCGCGGTGATGAGTGAGAGCGGTTACCAGGGTGACCAGTTCCACGACGAGCCGGGCGGATATGCGTGGGTGACGACGCGCGGGGATGAGTGAGAGCGGTTGCCAGGGTGACCAGTTCCAAGACGAGCCGGGCGGATATGTGTGTGTGACGACGCGCGGTGATGAGTGAGAGCGGTTGCCAGGGTGACCAGTTCCACGACGAGCCGGGCGGATATGTGTGGGTGACGACGCGCGGTGATGAGTGAGAGCGGTTACCAGGGTGACCAGTTCCACGACGAGCCGGGCGGATATGCGTGGGTGACGACGCGCGGGGATGAGTGAGAGCGGTTGCCAGGGTGACCAGTTCCAAGACGAGCCGGGCGGATATGTGTGGGTGACGACGCGCGGTGATGAGTGAGAGCGGTTACCAGGGTGACCAGTTCCACGACGAGCCGGGCGGATATGTGTGGGTGACGACGCGCGGTGATGAGTGAGAGCGGTTACCAGGGTGACCAGTTCCACGACGAGCCGGGCGGATATTTGTGGGTGACGACGCGCGGTGATGAGTGAGAGCGGTTGCCAGGGTGACCAGGTCCACGACGAGCCGGGCGGATAGGTGTGGGTGACGACGCGCGGGGATGAGTGAGAGCGGTTGCCAGGGGGACCAGTTCCACGACGAGCCGGGCGGATAGGTGTGGGTGACGACGCGCGGGGATGAGTGAGAGCGGTTGCCAGGGTGACCAGTTCCACGACGAGCCAGGCGTATATGTGTGGGTGACGACGCGCGGGGATGAGTGAGAGCGGTTGCCAGGGTGACCAGTTACATGACGAGCCGGGCGGATATGTGTGGGTGACGACGCGCGGGGATGAGTGAGAGCGGTTGCCAGGGGGACCAGTTCCACGACGAGCCGGGCGGATATGTGTGGGTGACGACGCGCGGGGATGAGTGAGAGTGGTTACCAGGGTGACCAGTTCCACGACGAGCCGGGCGGATATGTGTGGGTGACGACGCGCGGGGATGAGTGAGAGCGGTTGCCAGGGTGACCAGTTCCACGACGAGCCGGGCGGATATGTGTGGGTGACGACGCGCGGGGATGAGTGAGAGCGGTTGCCAGGGTGACCAGTTACATGACGAGCCGGGCGGATATGTGTGGGTGACGACGCGCGGGGATGAGTGAGAGCGGTTGCCAGTTCCACGACGAGCCGGGCGGATATGTGTGGGTGACGACGCGCGGGGATGAGTGAGAGCGGTTGCCAGGGGGACCAGTTCCACGACGAGCCGGGCGGATATGTGTGGGTGACGACGCGCGGGGATGAGTGAGAGCGGTTACCAGGGTGACCAGTTCCACGACGAGCCGGGCGGATATGCGTGGGTGACGACGCGCGGGGATGAGTGAGAGCGGTTGCCAGGGTGACCAGTTCCACGACGAGCCGGGCGGATATGTGTGGGTGACGACGCGCGGGGATGAGTGAGAGCTGTTGCCAGGGTGACCAGTTCCACGACGAGCCGGGCGGATATGTGTGGGCGACGACGCGCGGTGATGAGTGAGAGCGGTTGCCAGGGTGACCAGTTCCACGACGAGCCGGGCGGATATGTGTGGGCGACGACGCGCGGTGATGAGTGAGAGCGGTTGCCAGGGTGACCAGTTCCACGACGAGCCGGGCGGATATGTGTGGGTGACGACGCGCGGGGATGAGTGAGAGCGGTTGCCAGGGTGACCAGTTCCACGATGAGCCGGGCGGATATGTGTGGGTGACGACGCGCGGGGATGAGTGAGAGCGGTTGCCAGGGTGACCAGTTCCACGATGAGCCGGGCGGATATGCGTGGGTGACGACGCGCGGGGATGAGTGAGAGCGGTTGCCAGGGTGACCAGTTCCACGACGAGCCGGGCGGATATGTGTGGGTGACGACGCGCGGTGATGAGTGAGAGCGGTTACCAGGGTGACCAGTTCCACGACGAGCCGGGCGGATAGGTGTGGGTGACACATCATCACAGAGATGAACAGATTTAAGGAGTATTTGTATTTCTAACAAACAACATATTTCCTAACTCGTGACAAGTTCCAGTGCTCCACTTTTCCAGTGTTCCAGTGTTCCAGTGTTACAGTGTTCCAGTGTTCCAGTGTTCCAGTGTTCCAGAGTTCCAGTGTGTCAGTGTTCCAGTGTTCCAGTGTTCCAGTGATCCAGTGTTCCAATGTTCCAGTGTTTCAGTTTTCCAGTGTTCCAGTGTTCCAGTGTTCCAGTGTTCCAGTGTTCCAGTGTTCCAGTGTTCCAGTGTTCCAGTGATCCAGTGTTCCAGTGTTCCAGTGATCCAGTGTTCCAGTGTTCCAGTGTTTCAGTTTTCCAGTGTTCCAGTGTTCCAGTGTTCCAGTGTTCCAGTGTTCCAGTGTTCCAGTGTTCCAGTGTTCCAGTGTTCCAGTGATCCAGTGTTCCAGTGTTCCAGTGTTCCAGTGTTCCGGTGTTCCAGAGTTCCAGTGTGTCAGTGTTCCAGTGTTCCAGTGTTCCAGTGATCCAGTGTTCCAGTGTTTCAGTTTTCCAGTGTTCCAGTGTTCCAGTGTTCCAGTGTTTCAGTTTTCCAGTGTTCCAGTGTTCCAGTGTTCCAGTGTTCCAGTGTTCCAGTGTTCCAGTGTTCCAGTGTTCCAGTGATCCAGTGTTCCAGTGTTTTTGTTTTCCAGTGTTCCAGTGTTCCAGTGTTCCAGTGTTCCAGTGTTCCAGTGTTCCAGTGTTCCAGTGTTCCAGTGTGCCAGTGCTCCAGTGTGCCAGTGTGCCAGTGCTGCAGTGTTCCAGTGTTCCAGTGTTCCAGTGTTCCAGTGTTCCAGTGTTCCAGTGTTCCAGTGTTCCAGTGTTCCAGTGTTCCAGTGTTCCAGTGTTCCAGTGTTCCAGTGTTCCAGTGTTCCAGTGTGCCAGTGCTGCAGTGTTCCAGTGTTCCAGTGTTCCAGTGTTCCAGTGTTCCAGTGTTTCAGTGTTCCAGTGTTCCAGTGTTCCAGTGTTCCAGTGTTCCAGTGTTCCAGTGTTCCAGTGTTCCAGTGTTCCAGTGTTCCAGTGTTCCAGTGTTCCAGTGTTCCAGTGCCCCAGGTTCTGGTGGAGTTGCAACGACATCCAAGCGATCAAAGACTGACATCCCATGATGCGAATGATGGATCAGTGTGTTGCGGGACAGCCGACGTTCACCCTCAGGGGTAATTGAAATTACTCGACGAAATCAAGCACCTAACGTGTTCACACGTCGTGTAAATATTAACTGATCGAAAACGATTAAACATTGATGTATGACTGTAACCTTTACACTGCCCCCTATATTGCCGTGGCTGATCGCACGCACGCTCGACGTGTCGGGACGGATGACGTCACCGTCTCATGCACGTGCGTTGCCTAGCAACCGGCAGCCACTTCTCGCGGTTTCTCGCCGACGACGAGATTACATCGAGCGAGCATTCTGGTATAACAATAAGATAACGCCCGGTCATGTCTAACCGCATATATATATATATATATATATATATATATATATATATATATATATATATATATATATATATATATATATATATATATATATATATATATATATATATATATATATATATAT
>OZ023328.1:5919589-5932089 GCA_964007535.1 Brachyptera risi | reverse complement strand
GCGACAAGTTGCAGCACTATGAATATCAACAAGTTGCAGGTAAGGTTTTTGAACGTTTGAAGTAATCCAAGGTTTGTAGATGTAAATTGAGCTGACAAGTTATTTTTCATTCTAGATTTCCATACTTCTAAGCTCATCTCACAACGCGCATCCCGCGTTTTCCTGGTTATAATCATCTGTGTTTCTCGCGTATCACAGTTTTGATATCTCATACCGTTCAGAAGTTATCATCAAAAACTGATATTTGCTAATCGACTCCAGTAGACTCTTAAGCTTTTGAGAAGGTGATTGTACATTCCGATGCCTGAACTGATGGGACTTATGAGCAGATGCAACTCGTCGAGTCTATCTGAAGACGTTGTACAACATCCAGGGTCTTTACAGGGACTGTCACGTGAGATACCGCCTTGAGCCAGGACAGATCCTGGAGACGAGGACTTGGTGCGATATTAAACCTGTTACCTTGGCAACATACCCAGTCTCTATGAGTATCTTCATTGATGTCAGCAGAAAAACCTAGTACTGATTATGAGGTGGCTTCGAAATAAGTCAAGTTTTTGTAGTCCGAGAGACCTTGACTTTGTTATTATCTTGTGTTGTCAAGGTATTTAGCTCTATTGGTGAATATTGACCAATCCAAGACTCTTACCACGACCGCCACTCGAAATAACGTCCTGCTCCTGGCTGGCTGGCTCCAAAAAGCCAAGGATAACTAATGGATAATTCTCTCTAGGAGAGCTAAATATTATAACTTGGAAGACGCGGGATGCGCGTTGTGAGATGAGCTTAGAAGTATGGAAATCTAGAATGAAAAATAACTTGTCAGCTCAATTTACATCAATGGAGCTTGGATTACTTCAAATGTGCAAAAACCTTACCTGCAACTTGTTGATATTTATAGTGCTGCAACCTGTCGCATATACACTCTGCAAAACCAATTGATCCAAATTTCAATAAAATATGTACACCTTTAATGCGTTTTCTTTGTTATTTCTCATCCGATTGTTTCAAAAATTGCTGAAAAGGTGTATAATATTTTTGTTCATATTCGGTGAGAATTTGAGAGATTCTGAAGAATCCTTGTTTCTGAAGTATTTTTCCTGGAAAACCTTTCAACCGATTTTTCTGAAAAACAATACCAGCCAATTCTGGTATGACAAAAATATGTGGAGAACATTTGCAAGTCGATGGGTATTTTTTCCTGACCTATATGCCGCGTACTAAATTACAAAAAAAAAAAAAAACGGAGCCCATTTTTTTCGGTATGTGAAATGGAATCTTCGCTACACGCTCATCTAACAATACGATATAATAACAGTCAAGGTCTCTTGGAACGCAAAAATATGACTCAGTTCCAGCCCCATTTTCAGCCCATTTTCACGTTCGTCTATTTTTAGGAAGATATATAGAGAGAGAGGGAGAAAGAGAGAATGATGAATGGAGAACAGAGAAGTATGATATTGACCGACGTGAAACACACAGGCAATAGTTCTAATCAAGCGCAGCTCTGCTGGCTGCTAATCTGTATCTGATGGCAAGAAGAGAGGAGAAGAAAGTGTACAAAAGAAGAGAGTGAAGAGAAAGGGAGGAATAAAGATCATTAGTAACCAGGAAAAAGCTGGATTATCAAACATTCCTTCTCAGAAGAACTGTAATTACTGAAGCTAGACAGATCTTCGAGGAGATATATTCTCTCAGAATAGCCGACTGCATCTCGCCCTCATGTGTACTGGATGCCTTGTTACAAGTATAGGCCATCAGGCACGTGATTCAAATATGATTGATTATTGTTTGGTTAAGCCTGATTCACAATTGGAATATGGAGTAGTGATTATGAAATAGCAATAGTGTTATAGTGTATAGTGACATAGGTGGGCCACAATAGCCTCTTATTTCAATGGTTCACCGCCAACCTAAATCATTATTTTGCCTTGAACGGTTCGAATTCTAGTGGCAGTAGCAACCACCAAGGCCCTCCACCCACAGATTACTATTTTATTATCATATTTTTCTTTCGAAATAATATATTAGCTGCCTCGCAGCAACTGTCAAAGTAATTTTGATACGTATTCCTTGAGAATGTCTGATTTGAGTCTCAGAGAAAAATAAACTACCCGAATTACATAACGGTAAGTCACTTGACTAACAGTAGTAACATCATCTGATTGGTCAGAATTCTGCTTGTCATAAAGGTTATGAGGAATAAGTCCTATGAAATCGATTTTTTAAATTTCTTATGACTTATGACCTATAATCACTATCACCAGTCTTTTATTGTTAACGGTGACATGGATAAGTCATCATCCAATTCGCTTAAACACTATATCATATTCCATATTCCGTATTCCATAATCACCATTTCGATTGTGAACCAGGCTTCAACGACCCCACTAACAGCTAGGTGATACGGGGGTACGAATAAGCAGGTGATGATGAATCTATGAAGTGATGATAAGTGGAAGGACGTTTACAAAACTCCATGCCTTGTACGGGACTCGAACCCACGCCCCACGGTGACTTCAGTTTCTGGAGCGATGCCTCAGCTGACTGAGCTACGGAAGATGAATGAAATGGATATACACCTGTGAACTACCGCCCATAACGAGTCATTCAAATCAAGTCATTGAACAGATGATGAAAATGATATATTCTTATTTCATACCAACTGAAGAGAAGAGACACAACCACACTCTTTGTATACATTCAATCATGAAAGTACGAGTATTGAAATACGTCAACTTGAAAATTTGAATATGAGATATATATATATATATATATATATATATATATATATATATATATATATATATTTATATATATATATATATATTTATATATATATATATATATATATATATATATATATATATATATATGTATATGTATATATATATATATATATATATATATATATATATATATATATATATATATATATATATATATATATATATATATATATAAATGAATGTTTTTGTCAAATCATAAGAATTTGACCATTCTGGGACTTGAACCCAGGACCTCTTGGTTTGTACCCAAAGCTCTAACCAACCCATGACTATCAATAACGTAACGGGATAAGGAACATGGCGGTTTCCTTCCGCACCATGCGTATATCAAAGGGATACCGCCTTACAAATGTTATAATGATTTGCTGGTATTATTGTGTGTTGATCAATACAAGTGATAGATGTAATGCAATCTGTGAATCCAGCTCTTTCCAACCGCATTAAACAATATTGGGATGAATTTCATTTGAATCAGCTAATCTAGATTTAAAATAGGTCTGTAAATGCATTTAGTCCCCTAGTCAAGAGCCCTACTGCTATATTCACCATTTGATGACTGGATAATTACTCATCATCTACGAGAAAGATTTAAATCAATGCAATTGTACAACTATGTACTATATATTGGAATACGAGCCTAATACGTACGATTTGATTTGAAATTGCGAATCTCACAAATGTACACGAGAGCGCGCTGATTCCTTCATGGTGAAAACGGCCTAATGTTAAAAGGATGGGACTTACGCCGCCATGTTGCTCATCCCGTTACGTTATCGATAGTCATAGAACCAACTAAACTAAATGGGCTTCTGTCAAGTGACGTCACTCATTGTTGCAAGAGACAGACAACAATGTCGATCAGTTGGAATTGACCAATCAGGATGTTTGGTAGTCCACCAGTTCGCTGCAGTATTGCTATGGTAACGATTGTTTGTCGTTTGTTACGTGACAGAAGCCCATAGCCACTGAGATTCAAGTCGAATAATCGACACATTTATATGTCAAGACAAACTTGAGAAACGACTCTCATGGGCTGTGTCTTTACAGATCAACAGGTTCCAAGGTGTAACGATTGCACATTACCACATGTCCTTGTGCTTTTCTTTCAACCATTACCTAGGCTTAGAATTTGTATTGAACAACATTTCTTCATGGATGCAATCCATCAACGGTATTATATATATATATATATATATATATATATATATATATATATATATATATATATATATATATATATATATACATATATATTCGAATTGAAATATATATATATATATATATATATATATATATATATATATATATAGATATATATATATATAGATATATAGATATATATATATATATATATATATATATATATATATATATATATATATATATATATATATATATATATATATATATATATATATATATATATTCGAATTCAAATATATGTATGTATATATATATATATATATATATATATATATATATATATATGTATATATATATATATATATATATATATATATATATATATATATATATATATATATATATATATATATATACATACATGGCCTATATGAAGTGTCATACCCCGTTCACACTATGCTCACTAACTGCTGTTGAACAGAGGTTAGCTGGGCGCAAAGCATCATGGATGACACCGTTCTAACTGAGGTAAAGTGTTAATTCGCACTGATAGCCATGAAAAAGTTGTTAGGGACGTCATGCACTGCTATCTTAATGAACGATTTTCACCGTATAGCAGGCTCTGAGCAGACAGGTTGAGTAAAATGGCGGATACCAGTTTAACGTGTTGTCTTTTTCAACCTAAAAATATCCCACTGCCTTGTAACAGCACAATGACGACATGAATCTTGTTATTTTTTGGCAAGGCGGTAGATTTTGATCGACGTCAAGCCATGATTGCGTTTACAGAACATACTTAGGCCTTGATGTCGGTCAGTACTAACTGCATTCCGTTCAAATTGTGTTGCTGGTGTCAGTTAGTGGCTTAACAGCAGTTAGTTAGCACAGAGTGAGCGGGGTATGAATGATAACACAGTTTCATCCACGAGTGTTCGCGCATGCGTACAGAATCATTATAGCAGGCAGCTCCCGACAGACAGTAAAACAACATCAATTTCAACTTATCACTTTCTCTAATCCACTCTCCTCTCTCCGCGCGCAGGACGCAAGCAAATCGTCGACTTTGCATTCATTTCACCGGCGTTACGCGTGTGTGTGGGTGAGTGTGCGTGTGTGTGCGTGAGTGTGCGTGTGTGTGTGCGTGAGTGTGCGTGAGTATGCGTCAGTGTTGACTGTGAATGGATTCAATGATGCGCCACTGACCTAAGAGCGAAGGAGAGAAATGAGACGGAAGCGGAATACAGAGCAGGAGTGAGAGAGAGAAAGAGAGAAAGAGAGAAAGAGAGAGTGAGTGAGAGAGAGAGGGAGGGGAGGAAATTGAAATGAACCGGTGTTTTGGAGCCGAATGAAGACGGCATGCTAAAGAGGAAGTGGTTCCGTTGCACATGAGAGAGAGAGAGAGAGAGAGAGAGAGAGAGAGAGAGAGAGAGAGAGAGAGAGAGAGCGAGAGGGAGAGAGAGGTATGGTCCCGTTGCATTCTGTAAATTGAATGTGAAATTGAAACATGGTTGCCACGCGTTATGGACGGTGGAAAGAATCTAAAGCAAGTTCAGCTCATCGGATAGACTATTCAGGAGCATATGCGCTCGTTTGTTTGTTTGTTTGTTTGTTTGTTTGTTTGTTTGTTTCATCGAGCCGAGCACGTATTGTGTTGGAGTGTTGGAATGAAATAGTTTCTGTTATGACGTCATTGTCGGAATGTGTCGGCAAGAAACTCGCAACATTGTGTGAGTGTTGTGCGGGAAGCAGGCTACCAGGGGCCGCTTCTCTGTGCCGCAACTCACCAAAAGTTGTTTTTTATATCATGATTCAAATAGATCCATCAGGGATTTCACTAATTTTAATGAAGTTGGTAGCTCGTTCCATCTTCTTGGACCCCTAATTGAGAATGAAGATGAAGATTTCTAATTGTGATGATGATAAACCACAAGTTGGATTTTGTTTTTCATTGGTCAGATACACTGATACAGTAAGAAAAACACAATAACAACAAAAAACGTTCACAAAGCCCTTCAAAAAAGGCTTAACTGTGGGTTAAAATGGTGAATTATAGGTACAATTCAAATTTGGACGTATTTCTCAAACATTACAAATAATAAAGTAGTTGACGAACATTATGATCATGAAGCTGTGACGTGAGACAGATTCTGTTCTACGAATATTCTGGAAACTTTTCGTTGATTATTTGATAAATCAGCACTGCTGTATTGAGATTCCGGCGATTGGACATGTTTAGCCATCCAAGTTAGATGAGTTTGGGTGAAATTTGCTGTTCGAAAAGTACGTTCAGAACAAATCTAACAAATGAATATTGAACTTTTTGTATATGTCGTTCAGTATTCTTATCAATACCACTATAATAAACATAGTCACAAAAATCATAGATACACAAACTAATCATACAACAAAAGACACTTTCGTTTCTGAAGGAAGAAGCTTCTTGTATTGATAAAGATGACGTAGGATTTCATTTGCCTCATGACAATATTCCATGGCATGTTTGTTCCGTGTTAGAATCGAGATAACTCATTCGAAAAACGATAAATATCGAAGTAATAATGCTGGAAATAGTTATTGATTCGAAAATTCACATTGAAAAGTAGAAACCTTTTATCTTCTCATCTCATCTCAATATCTTGATTTTCTTTTCCTTCTCATTCTTGATTATTCTTCCGTTTCTCTGTCTCTCCTCTGTTTCCATTATTATAGTGAACATTTGTTTTCCTTCTTTACTTCTGCACAAATGAGTAGTACATGAAAGATGATTATAGTGAAGTTTGGGTGATCACTCACAACATTCGAAGCGTAGAGGCCACATGGACATTTGTTTTTTTCAATAACATCGAAACTTGATACAAAATCTTTGTTCCCAAATTAAGGCTATGGATGAAAGGTAGGATAGTTTGGACGAGGCAACACAAGCGATCAAATACCACTCCATTTTAATTATTTGAAACCACTGAATTTCAACACCAGGACTGCGATGTCTGTGACCATAATTTTCTGCTGCAGATAAAAGTCTTTCAGTTTCCGAAAGTCTAAAACCGTTTCTGTGATATGTATATATATATATATATATATATATATATATATATATATATATATATATATATATATATATATATATATATATATATATATATATATATATATATATGGACATTAGCAGCATTGATATTGAGAGTGAACAAAACACACGAATGTTGATATCTTCCACTTTGAACCAAGTCTCTTGGGAAATAATCACCTCTTTCCATTAACAGCTGATGTGAAGTTAAGATTCTCCAATGGAGTCATTTCCGATGTGATTGTTAATGTTTGATGTGCAAAAGGACAATTTTTTCGTACTGATCAGCAATTTCAGGAAATTTCGTCTTTCGAGTACTCGGAAAATATCGTTCGTGGTTTCACGAACAAGATAAGATCGCCCTTGTGGTGCCCCGTCCAAACGATCCTATCTTTCATCCATAGCCTCCATTGGGAAACAATGATTCTTTTTCAAGTTTCGATGTTATTTAAAAAAAAAAAATATTTGTTGTTTTCATTTTTTTTCCTCGCCAAACCTCTGATACAACTGCTGATCGAACTGTTTATTTGGATTATCTGTGACACAGCGAAGAGATCACGTGTGTCGATACGGGAAGGTCGTCCACCAACATAACAGACACAAATATCACTGTTATATTCCTATAACTAGGCTATGTTTGGATGAGCGAAGCGAAGACTCAATTTCACCATATCCGAAAAAAATGCCCGTTTTTTTTGGCGCTCCACGGGCCAAACAAAAATTTGAATTCAGTTGAAACTTGGCATACATAAGTGTCCTTATCTGATTTGATACTGTATAGTTTTAAAGCGCAATTGGTTCAACCACTTCTGAGAAACATCATTTCAAAATTTTCAAAAATCCCATAAGACTAACCCAGAGGAAAACATTCGTCAAAAATGGTCCTTCCGAGAGAATTCAAATCCTTAGGGAATTTCAATTTGATGATTATACACCCTATTTCGAAATTTCAGTCCAATCTAATCAGCCGTTTTGATTTAAAAAAAAAAATGATCAAATTTTTTAAATCACTCAAAGCTATTAGGAAACCAATTGAATCCAAGCAACAGGTGTCGCCAATCAATTGGAAAAGATTAGAACAAAGCCTTCTTCACTATCATAGAAATTGATCAGAAAATAGGATGGTATAGACGTGAATGTTTTGATCTCATGTTGTGTATAATTATATGAATGACCAATCCAAAGATATAAGTTGATATAAGTAGCTCATCAATTAACGCGGAAACACATAACGCGTTTGCCTAGTTGAGGTATTAGGACTTTGCCGGCTGAAATTTACCATGAGAAATGCAACTTCATCTTTCAAAAAACACCACAACTTGGAATTGTAGAGATAGAAATAATTGTGAATGCCAACGTTCGTACAACTATACAATCTTCTTCCTTTTTGTGCGCAAGTATAGCCGTATATTGCTTGAAACTCGGCACATCCACTCATGTTAAACAGTACCTGATCAAGTCGGAACAATCAAGCCCCGGGCGTTGACAGGAGGAGAGGGAAGAGGGGGGACAGATTAATCCATATCGGGTTTAACGACGCGCTGTACTGATGAATACGATGTATTGGCGTCAGTGAATGATAGATGACATGGGGAGATGATGAGATGAAGGGTTATTTCATCAAGTGTTTTTGGATGGTGCGAAGGAGTCTGTCATGGTCCGGTGTTAAGGGACCATCCCAATATTGACCTGAAAGACTGAGGGAAACTGCGATGCTCCCCTGTCAGGATGGTCGACCATAGTGAGAATCGAATCCCGGTCTCCTGAATGACGGTTCAATGAGCTAGCTACTTGTCCACTCGTCTCAGTGTGTGTGTGTGTGTGTGAGAGAGAGAGAGAGAGAGAGAGAGAGAGAGAGAGAGAGAGAGAGAGAGAGAGAGAGAGAGAGTGAGAGAGAGAGAGAGAGGAAGAGAGAGAGAGAGAGAGAGAGAGAGAGAGAGAGAGAGAGAGAGAGAGAGAGAGAGAGAGAGAGAGAGAGAGTATGAGAGAGAGAGAGAGGTTGAGATAGAAAGAGAAGGAGAGAGAGAGAGGTCACCCATGTGCTGTCAACATATCGAGTCAAGATGTTGATGTCTTAAGCTTGATCGCGGATATTGAGCTCAAGTTCTTATACTTCCGGCTCGAACTGTACAATATATAGATCGAGTGGATCAAGTATAATAAATAAGAAGTCGAGAGATTTAGTTCTCTCAGTTTCAGTCCTCATGATTCATTCATGGCTGTATGGTTAGTTGATCCAGTACATCGCTGGGCAGAATATCGAACCTCGCGATTATTGCGATACGATATCTTGTCGATATGATGCTAATCTGTTTCTGGAGCGATAAATCGAGCGTCAGACTTCCATAAATAGCTCACGTATGACTTGAACCCTGGGTGTGGATGCCTGTTGGCATGACAATATGACCTCTTGACCCTGACCGCGCCTGGCACTTGGAATAGCGGCAAAGAGGACGTTGATTAGTTACTATCCACTAGCAGAGCCTAGAGAGCCCAGATACTTAAAGAAGAGAGCGGACAACTCCAGCGCATGGAGGGCACCATTCCTTGTCCAAAAGTGCCGGCAACTCACCAGTTAGTTAATAAGATGCCAGGGACTGTCAACCGACGTGAGCAAAGAGCGGCATGTCAATTAGTTGGTATAGTAACGCGATATGAACATCAGTTACTTGTTTCCTAACTGAATAATATTCAGAATCGAAATGAATGGATTGAATGTTTCATATACTTTTAAGTTTTTGTGTTTAACTTCTTAATAGTGATCTTGATCATCAAGAAGGCTTTGCATTTTGTTGACGTTCAGTTCTGTCAGCTGTCAGTTAAAATTCGTAACTGTGAGGTTAGGATCTAATATTGACCATTAGGCCTATATTCGAGAACAGGATCGTGTCTCTACTCTCAACCTCTAGATTTGCATTTTTAGTTTTGTGAATATATACTAATTGAGTCTGAGTGAGCGAAATCTTCAAAACCATCGAAATCAGTTGCGAGGTGAGTGTTTCATCTCCACTAAAACAAGTTGGAACCAGGAATAACTTCACCACCAACTATTCTTAGAACTTTTGCCTGAACTTTTTCGTGAATATTAACTCAGAACGTACTGCTAATTGGATGAGCGAAGCGAAGACTCAATTACACTATACCGAAAAAAGTGCCTGTTTTTTTTTTTTTTTTTTTTTTTTTTTGTTCGCGCTCCACAGGTCAGACAAAAATTCAAAATCAGTTGAAACTTGGCACACACATGAACCCCTATCTGACTTGATGCTGTATAGTTTTGAGGCACGATCGGTTGAACAACTTCTGAGAAAACTCATTCCAAAGTTTTCAAAAATCCCATTAGAATAAGCCAGAGGAAAACATTCGTGAAAAATATTTCATCTGAGAGGATTCAAATTCTCAGAGGACCTCTATCTGATAATGATACACATTATTCCGAACTTTTACTCAAATCGGATCAGCCGTTTCGATGTGAAAAAATATATAATGTTATTTGTGTCAATTATTCAAAGCTATTAAGATATCTATAAAATCAAAGCAACAAGTGTCACCACTTGACTGTAAACGATTAAAACAAAGCCTTCTTTATTATTATATAAATTATTAATGGAAAATGAGATGGCAGTGATGTAATGGTTTGGATCTTAAGGTGTATATATATATATAATAACCAATCCAAAGATAAGTTGATATGTTCCAGCTCATCCATCAACGCGGAAACACATAACGCGTTTGCCTAGTAGATAAAATTCTTGTGAATCTGGGCCCAGAACTTCCAACTGAAGTTGTTTCCTAACCGATGTAAAGCAGTCTAGCACACGTTCTGGACAGAAAATGACGTCCATACGAGAGATATTTCAGTAGCCAATAGAAAACAGTCTTCAACTTGACCGCTCTCTTCTTTGAGTATCTAGGCTCCCCAGCAGAGCTGAACGCCATAACAAAACCAGGCAATCATGAAATCACGGTCCCTTAGATCGCAAAAGCTTGACATATTTCGTAATCCACCTCAAAAGCAAGTTGTGCTGACAACAATGGAAAGAAATATACGGAGAGTGGTCAAAGAAAGCTGAGTCTGACGTCATAACTCTTTCCCCGCCAAGTTACCCCCAATACTTGCTTCGTGGGGGGGGGGGGGGTGAGAAGAGAAGTCCGAACCTCGGCGAAGGGATCATAGCTTTCACCCCACGGAGCGAATAGTGGGGATAGCTTGGCGGGAAAAAATCTCTGACGTAAGAATCATCTTTCTCCAACATGACTAGTAAAAATCAACCAATGCAAGTCCTAGTCTCTTGGAGTTATAGTTAGGCCTAAGAACGTTATTTAACACTTCAATTCGTTTTTTCAAGTATTATATTGGTTTATATTTCAAAATTGTATTATGAACTTATATTTATGTATGAGTATACGAGAAGCTTGCCACAGAATCATTGTTGTCGTTGCTATGGACGACAAGGTATGATCGTTGGGTAGGAGTTAGAGTGGTAACACATAACAGAAACCATATTTCAGAAAACATTTGAATCCATCAAATGTTTGAGAAATACGTCCGAATTTGAGTTGTACTTGTAATTCACTATTTTAACCCACAGTAAAGCCTTTTTTGAAGGGCTTTGTGGATTTTTTTTTTTTGTAAATGTATTTTTCTTTTTGTATCAGTGTATACGATCAATGAAAAAAAAAATCTGACCATCCCAAAAGGGATCAATAAACACATAGAGTGAACAAATATGTGATCTTTCAATGATACAAAATCCACGGATAACTTCTTGTTTTCAATTATTGTAAGGGGTTCCGTCAACTGCTATGGTTGGATGGGGGTACGAATGAGCGACCGATATATTTCTCCAAATTATATCATCGGAACTTCACACAACATTGTTTTCCTATTGAGGCTGAGGATGAAGTATGTGATCGTTTGGACGGGGCTCCACAAGGGTGATCTTACCACCCTGAAGAATGATTGGAATTATTAGACGAGCTGTAGCGAGGATTCAATTTGACATACTGAAAAAAATTGGTGTTCGTTTTCATGTTTATTTTGTTTATGTTTTTTTTCGGTTCTCCACAGGTCAAACGGCTACAGCTACCAACTTCAACCTTTTTTCATTATGGTTCCTCATCTAGCCCAGATCTGTATAGTTTTGTGGCATTATCGGGTGGTAACTTTTATTTTTATGAATTTTAGAAATTTCAAAAATACCAATTAGACGAAAAAAAAAATTATTTTCAAAAAGTATGAAATTCTGTGTGAAGTTGGATAACATTTTGATACACATTTCTGGAGATTCTCAGCTTGATCGGGTCAGTCATTTTGGAGAAAAAACATGAAATGTGCTGAATTGGTACCACTCGAACCCGTTTTTACCCATTTATAACTAAAATGTTACCCAATTGGCGAATTTAGGCAAAAGTTTGGCAATGAAGTCGACATACTATTAATTTCCACTCGTCTAACAACGCGTATATAGCGTTTTCCTAGTGTAACTAATTTCACGAACAAT
>OZ023328.1:5902089-5914589 GCA_964007535.1 Brachyptera risi | reverse complement strand
ATGGAGAATGAGATGGCAGTGATGTAATGGTTTGGATCTCAAGGTGTATATATATATATATATATATATATATATATATATATATATATATATATATATATATATATATATAATAACCAATCCAAAGATAAGTCGATGTGTTCCAGCTCATCCATCAACGCGGAAACACATAACGCGTTTGCCTAGTACTAGGAAAACGCGGGATGCGCGTTGTGAGATGAGCTTAGAAGTATGGCAATCTAGAATGAAAAATAACTTGTCAGCTCAATTTACATCTACAAACCTTGACTTACTCCAAACGTTCAAAAACCTCACCTGCAACTTGTTGATATTTATAGTAACCTGCAACCTGTCGCATAAACACTTTGTAAAACCAATTGATCCAAATATTCAATAAAATGTACACGTTTATTGCGTTTTCTTCATTATTTCTCATTCGATTGTTGTAAAAATCTCTGAAAAGGTGTATAATAGTAGTTCTCACATTCTGTGAGAATTTGAGAGCTTTTGAAAAATTCTCATTTTTCAAGTATTTTTCCTCCGGGTTATTCTTATGAGGATTTTTCAAACTTTCCGATTATTTTCCGGAAAAACCTTCGAACCGATTCCTCTGAATAACAATCCCAACCTATTCTGGTATGACACCAACGTTCAGAAAAATTTTCAAGTTGATTGATTCATTTCTCCGACCTGTATGCCGCGTACATAATTACAAAAAAAAAACATAAAAACGAAGCCCATTTTTTTTCAGGGTGTGAAATGGAAAGCTTCGCTACGCTCATCTAATTATACAATTCTTACTGTTCCAATGAAATGTAGATATCCTATACCGTTCGAAAGTTGTTACCGAGAAACTAATATCTTGCTAAGTCAACGCCCATAACATGCGCTGTTATCGGCATTTCCCCGGCATTCACTCTTCCTCAGACACATCACCCTGTTACATGAGGTGATATCAACATTTGGCTCGTTTTGCCGCCAGCAGAATGAGATTCATGTGGATCAAGAGGTCGTGTGAACTGTTCCTGAGAGCTGGATTGAGAACAAGGCACGATGTGTGATGATACCAACATACCTCGTCACAATAGAAGGCAGTGCACCAGCTCGCGTCTTCGGAGCTCGAACACTCAACTGACCATTGTATGGGGTGTTATGGAATGTGTGAAAGGACAGAAATGAAGAAAATGAAAAAAAAAAACATATTTCCGGGGTCAGAATCTGAGTCCGGGGTCCCCATTGCATTTGGCACAACTATCGCTTTCATATCAGACCAAATAGATCAACAATGCTATACACGGCTTATAGGAATTATGTTGGCAGTTGCATTTGTTTTGGATGAAAATGATAGATTTCGAAATACATTGATGCCGCCGGTACCGTAGCCACTCTTCTCTACATTTAGTTTACAAAAGAATTCGCTGAATCGTGACGGGTAATCGGGACCTTTGGCTCTGAACTGCCCGCAAGAAACCCCAAATACCGTCCACGTTATCAGTGTGTGAATTGGAGCACCTTCTTCACATAATGATGAATTCTGTTGGTATATCACTAGATCGAGGCAAGGTGTGAAGAAGGCTCGGAATCATCACACGTCGCTGGAAGTTGTTGATGAGCCGACAACAGGGGATGGTCGGCAGTTGAATGCGGGGCCTGTCTGTATGACGGCCAGGCAGATATGGGAAAGACTGCGTTGTTCGGGTTCTTGCTTTGGAAGTGTTGAGGGGGACGGAGTATGAGATAAAACAAGGAGTTCATCTATACTTCTATCACACATGCTGTACTCTGTTCGAACCATATCATTTTCACAAATAGAATACAAACCACAGCCATATAGCAGAGTGGATATAGATGAATAACTGTTCCTATACATATATGAAGGAAAAAAATGAAAAGATATATATATATATATATATATATATATATATATATATATATATATATATATATATATATATATATATATATATATATATATATATATATATATATATATATATATATATATATATATATATATATATATATATATATATATATATATATATATATATACATATATATATATATATATATATATATATATATATATATATATATATATATATATATATATATATATATATATATATATATATATATATATATATATATATATATATCTATATATATATATATATATTTATATATATATATATATATATATATTTATGTATATATACATATATATATATATATTTATATATATTTATGTATATATACATATATATATACATATATATATATATATTTATGTATATATATATATATATTTATATATATATATATATATATATATATATATATATATATATATATATATATATATATATATATATATATATATATATATATGTATGTAAATATATATATATATATATATATATATATATATATATATATATATATATATATATATATCTATATATATATATATATATATATATAAATATATATATATATATATATATATATATATATATATATATATATATGTATGTAAATATATATATATATATATATATATATATATATATATATATATATATATATATATATATGTATATATTTATATATATATATATATATATATATATATATATATATATATATATATATATATATATATATATATATATATATATATTATATGATTTTTTCCCTTTTGAGTTTTAACGACGCACTATACTGATATGGCTACGATTTATTGGCGTCGGTGGATGATGAATGAAATGATGTTATGGTCAGATGGAAGGTCATTTCATTAGGTGCTCTGGAAGGTGAGGAGTCGGTCGTGGCCTGTTGTTAAGGAACCATCCCAGTATTGGCCTGAATGACAGAGGGAAACCACGAAAACCTCCTGTTAGGATGGTCGACCATGGCGGGAATCGAACCCCGGTCTCCTGAATGACGGTTCGTTGTGTTCAGGCCTTGCTTGGAAGCTATCTCCGAAGATCCAATATGGGTGAAATAATATCCGAGATCGAAACGAGCATATGTCGCTATCGGCCAGTGACTTATCCTGGTATCTGGTATTTCTTCGGTTATTATTCTCCAGAAGAGCCATGTACCATGGCAATTTATCCAAAATTTTGTATTTCCATTGTTGTTGGCACAAAATCCCAGCCCTGCTCTTGAGGTGGACTAAAATAGGTCACATGTTTACGTCCCAAGAGACCGTGACTGTTATCATCTCGTATTGCCATGGTATTTAGCTCTCTCAGGGGTGCATTCTTTTACAAGATAAACTCAGTTTAATTTGAACCCAGAGTTCAAGGTGGCCGTGTTCTGGTTGTCAGTACCGGATAATACCGCTTGTCTGCTGTTTTCCTCTGGAACTGTTTCAAGACGTACTGGAATGCGCCCCCTGGAGACGACTAACCAATCAAGACCTTATATCTCAGACCACGTCCGTCAAACCCCGCACTCAACTGTGCCATATCACCTCGCGTGCTGTCAACCCAATTACGAGAAGAGGTAATAGATGACTGAACATGTAAACATAAGTCCAGGGTCGACTCTTGAGAGTTGTTTGAATACAGTATACGGTGCCTCGGTTTCAGTGGGAGATATAATAAAGACGTTCCAGAGACTTGTCGGCGACCGCATTGTCGTAATAACCCACTCCATTGCTCAATGCAAGGTTTATGCGGGCGCTACTTGGGAGTGCGTGCGTGGCACATGGGATCAGACTGGCTACCGCTCGTCTGGATGTATTGTGTCAAGTGAATAATCATCACTGTCTGGTATGAACTGTATCGAGCTGGTTCTGGTGGAGGTACCATGTTTCTGTCGTCACACAATACGTCATCACGTCTGACGTCACTGTCACTGAAGGAACTAGAGTGACGTCACTACCTTACAGGAACTAGAGTGACGTCACTGCCCTCAAAGGAACTAGAGTGACGTCACTGTCCTTGAAGGAACTAGAGTGACGTCACTGTCCTTGAAGGAACTAGAGTGACGTCACTACCTTACAGGAACTAGAGTGACGTCACTGCTCTCAAAGGAACTAGAGTGACGTCACTGCTCTGAGAGGAACTAGAGTGACGTCACTACCTTACAGGAACTAGAGTGACGTCACTACTCTGAAAGGAACTAGAGTGACGTCACTGCCCTGAAAGGAACTAGAGTGACGTCACTGCTCTGAAAGGAACTAGAGTGACGTCACTGCACTTAAAGGAACTAGAGTGACGTCACTGCCCTTAGAGAAACTAGAGTGACGTCACTACCTTACAGGAACTAGAGTGACGTCACTGCTCTCAAAGGAACTAGAGTGACGTCACTGCTCTGAAAGGAACTAGAGTGACGTCACTGCCCTGAAAGGAACTAGAGTGATGTCACTGCTCTGAAAGGAACTAGAGTGACGTCACTACCTTACAGGAACTAGAGTGACGTCACTGCTCTCAAAGGAACTAGAGTGACGTCACTGCCCTGAAAGGAACTAGAGTGACGTCACTGCTCTGAAAGGAACTAGAGTGACGTCACTGCCCTGAAAGGAACTAGAGTGATGTCACTGCTCTGAAAGGAACTAGAGTGACGCCACTGCTCTCAAAGGAACTAGAGTGACGTCACTGCCCTGAAAGAAACTAGAGTGACGTCACTGCCCTGAAAGGAACTAGAGTGATATCAATGCCCATGAAGGAACTAGAGTGACGTCACTGCCCTGAGAGGAACTAGAGTGACGTCACTGCTCTGAAAGGAACTAGAGTGACGTCACTGCTCTCAAAGGAACTAGAGTGACGTCACTGCCCTGAAAGGAACTAGAGTGACGTCACTGCCCTGAAAGGAACTAGAGTGACATCAATGCCCATGAAGGAACTAGAGTGACGTCAATGCCCTTGAAGGAACTAGAGTGACGTCACTGCCCTTGAAGGAACTAGAGTGACGTCACTGTCTTTAAGGAACCCGAATGACGTCACTGCTCTTAAAGGAACTAGAGTGACGTCACTGCCCTTGAAGAAACTATAGAGTGACGTCAATGCCCTGAAAGGAACTAGAGTGACGTAAATGCCCTTAAAGGAACTAGAGTGACGTCACTGCCCTTGAAGGAACTATAGAGTGACGTCAATGCTCTTAAAGGAACTAGAGTGACGTCACTGCCCTTGAAGGAACTAGAGTGACGTCAATGCCCTTAAAGGAACTAGAGTGACGTCACTGTCTTCAAGGAACCCGAGTGACGACACTGCCCTCAAAGGAACTAGAGTGACGTCACTGTCTTTAAGGAACCCGAGTGACGTCACTGCTCTTAAAGGAACTAGAGTGACGTCACTGCCCTTGAAGGAACTATAGAGTGACGTCAATGCCCTGAAAGGAACTAGAGTGACGTCAATGCCCTGAAAGGAACTGGAGTGACGTCAATGCCCCGAAAGGAACTAGAGTGACGTCAATGCCCTGAAAGGAACTGGAGTGACGTCTTTGCTCTGAAAGGAACTAGAGTGACGTCAATGCCCTTGAAGGAACTGGAGTGACGTCAATGCCCTGAAAGGAACTGGAGTGACGTCAATGCCCTGAAAGGAACTAGAGTGACGTCAATGCCCTGAAAGGAACTAGAGTGACGTCAATGCCCTGAAAGGAACTAGAGTGACGTCAATGCCCTGAAAGGAACTGGAGTGACGTCTTTGCTCTGAAAGGAACTAGAGTGACGTCAATGCCCTTGAAGGAACTGGAGTGACGTCAATGCCCTGAAAGGAACTAGAGTGACGTCAATGCCCTGAAAGGAACTAGAGTGACGTCAATGCCCTGAAAGGAACTAGAGTGACGTCAATGCCCTGAAAGGAACTGGAGTGACGTCAATGCCCCGAAAGGAACTAGAGTGACGTCAATGCCCTGAAAGGAACTGGAGTGACGTCTTTGCTCTGAAAGGAACTAGAGTGACGTCAATGCCCTTGAAGGAACTGGAGTGACGTCAATGCCCTGAAAGGAACTGGAGTGACGTCAATGCCCTGAAAGGAACTAGAGTGACTTCAATGCCCTGAAAGGAACTAGAGTGACGTCAATGCCCTGAAAGGAACTAGAGTGACGTAAATGCCCTTAAAGGAACTAGAGTGACGTCAATGCCCTTGAAGGAACTAGAGTGACGTCACTACCCCCCTGCTCTTAAAGGAACTAGAGTGACGTCACTGCTCTTAAAGGAACTAGAGTGACGTCACTGCTCTTAAAGGAACTAGAGTGACGTCAATGCCCTTGAAGGAACTATAGAGTGACGTCACTGCTCTCAAAGGAACTAGAGTGACGTCACTGCTCTTAAAGGAACTAGAGTGACGTCAATGCCCTTGAAGGAACTATAGAGTGACGTCACTGCTCTTAAAGGAACTAGAGTGACGTCACTGCTCTTAAAGGAACTAGAGTGACGTCACTGCTCTTAAAGGAACTAGAGTGACGTCACTGCTCTTAAAGGAACTAGAGTGACGTCACTGCTCTTAAAGGAACTAGAGTGACGTCACTGCTCTCAAAGGAACTAGAGTGACGTCACTGCTCTTAAAGGAACTAGAGTGACGTTACTGCCCTTGAAGGAACTATAGAGTGACGTCAATGCCCTGAAACTAACTAGAGTGACGTCAATGCCCCGAAAGGAACTAGAGTGACGTCACTGTCTCTAAGGAACCCGAGTGACGTCACTGGCTTGAAGGAACTCTCACAACTACACACAGCTGTTGATGTGCGTATTCGCATCACAGCCCACTGCAACGCGCACTTTTCATCCCTCATCTTCCTGTAATCTCCTACTCACCCCCCCCCCCCTCCCCCCTCCCTCGGGAGCAGATTGCTCAAGCTCCGGAAGATATTTAGAGAACATAATAACCGTAAAAAGGAGTAGATCTTTATGAGCGTGTATTCATGGAGGAAATTGATGGCGAAACGGTTCGAAACTCTGATTGCGTCGAAGTGACGTCAGAGCTCTGTAGCGGGCAGCATTGTTGTCGCGAGTCGGTACAGCAGTCGATACAGCAGTGAGAGTCGATAAAGTAGTAGGGAGCATTGTTGTCGTGAGTCGGTACAGTAGTGAGAGTCGATATAGTAGTAGGGAGCATTGTTGTCGCGAGTCGGTACAGTAGTATATAGTTAGTGAGAGTCGATATAGTAGTAGAGAGCATTGTTGTCGCGAGTCGGTACAGTAGTCGATAGTCAGTGAGAGTTGATATAGTAGTAGAGAGCATTGTTGTCGCGAGTCGGTACAGTAGTCGATAGTCAGTGAGAGTCGATAAAGTAGTAGAGAGCATTGTTGTCGCGAGTCGGTACAGTAGTCGATAGTCAGTGAGAGTCGATATAGTAGTAGAGAGCATTGTTGTCGCGAGTCGGTACAGTAGTTGATAGTCAGTGAGAGTCGATAAAGTAGTAGAGAGCATTGTTGTCGCGAGTCGGAACAGTAGTATATAGTTGGTGGGAGTCGATATAGTAGTAGAGAGCATTGTTGTCGCGAGTCGGTACAGTAGTCGATAGTCAGTGAGAGTCGATAAAGTAGTAGAGAGCATTTTTGTCGCGAGTCGGTATACAGTAGTTGATAGTCAGTGAGAGTCGATATAGTAGTAGAGAGCATTGTTGTCGCGAGTCGGTACAGTAGTCGATAGTCGGTGGGAGTCGATATAGTAGTAGAGAGCATAGTTGTCGCGAGTCGGTACAGTAGTCGGTAGTTAGTGGGGGTCGATAAAGTAGTAGAGAGCATTGTTTTCGCGAGTCGGTACAGTAGTCGATAGTCAGTGAGAGTCGATATGGTAGTAGAGAGCATTGTTGTCGCGAGTCGGTACTGTAGTCGATAGTCAGTGAGAGTCGATATAGTAGTAGAGAGCATTGTTGTCGCGAGTCGGTACAGTAGTATATAGTTAGTGGGAGTCGATATAGTAGTAGAGAGCATTGTTGTCGCGAGTCGGTACAGTAGTCGATAGTCAGTGAGAGTCGATATAGTAGTAGAGAGCATTGTTGTAGCGAGTCGGTACAGTAGTCGGTAGTTAGTGAGAGTCGATAAAGTAGTAGAGAGCATTGTTGTCGCGAGTCGGTACAGTAGTCGGTAGTTAGTGGGGGTCGATATAGTAGTAGAGAGCATTGTTGTCGCGAGTCGGTACAGTAGTATATAGTTAGTGGGAGTCGATATAGTAGTAGAGAGCATTGTTGTCGCGAGTCGGTACAGTAGTCGATAGTCAGTGAGAGTCGTTATAGTAGTAGAGAGCATTGTTGTCGCGAGTCGGTACAGTAGTCGATAGTCAGTGAGAGTCGATATAGTAGTAGAGAGCATTGTTGTCGCGAGTCGGTACAGTAGTTGATAGTCAGTGAGAGTCGATATAGTAGTAGAGAGCATTGTTGTCGCGAGTCGGTACAGTAGTTGATAGTCAGTGAGAGTCGATATAGTAGTAGAGAGCATTGTTGTCGCGAGTCGGTACAGTAGTCGATAGTCAGTGAGAGTCGATAAGGTAGTAGAGAGCATTGTTGTCGCGAGTCGGTACAGTAGTTGATAGTCAGTGAGAGTCGATATAGTAGTAGAGAGCATTGTTGTCGCGAGTCGGTACAGTAGTCGATAGTCAGTGAGAGTCGATATGGTAATAGAGAGCATTGTTGTCGCGAGTCGGTACAGTAGTCGGTAGTTAGTGGGAGTCGATATAGTAGTAGAGAGCATTGTTGTCGCGAGTCGGTACAGTAGTCGATAGTCAGTGAGAGTCGATAAGGTAGTAGAGAGCATTGTTGTCGCGAGTCGGTACAGTAGTTGATAGTCAGTGAGAGTCGATATAGTAGTAGAGAGCATTGTTGTCGCGAGTCGGTACAGTAGTCGATAGTCAGTGAGAGTCGATATGGTAATAGAGAGCATTGTTGTCGCGAGTCGGTACAGTAGTCGGTAGTTAGTGGGAGTCGATATAGTAGTAGAGAGCATTGTTGTCGCGAGTCGGTACAGTAGTCGATAGTCAGTGAGAGTCGATAAGGTAGTAGAGAGCATTGTTGTCGCGAGTCGGTACAGTAGTCGATAGTCAGTGAGAGTCGATATAGTAGTAGAGAGCATTGTTGTCGCGAGTCGGTACAGTAGTCGATAGTCAGTGAGAGTCGATAAAGTAGTAGAGAGCATTGTTGTCGCGAGTCGGTACAGTAGTCGATAGTCAGTGAGAGTCGATAAGGTAGTAGAGAGCATTGTTGTCGCGAGTCGGTATAGTAGTCGATAGTCAGTGGGAGTCGATAAAGTAGTAGAGAGCATTGTTGTCGCGAGTCGGTATAGTAGTCGATAGTCAGTGGGAGTCGATATAGTAGTAGAAAGACATTCTGAAACAACGTCATCTTGTCAACAAGTATTCTCTCAAGGAATAATAATTGCTTCGTCCATAAGAAGTTTTTCAATTCAATTCTGAATGTTGATAATGATTTGATATTATTATGATGATAGTAATAATGATGGGTTTATGATGATGATGTGTAGCCACAGGGTGGTACGAGGGAAGATTTGGAACTGACTGATGGGAGAGGAACATCGAGCTTATGAGAACATCTGCGAATGCCTGAATCTGTGACAGACGCCGTGATTCTGTGACGCCGTCCAACTCGCCCATCTCGCATCTTCAGGAGACATCTTCACTAGCTTCAGCATTGACTGTATCATCAAACTGCCCACTCTTCTTCCGTATCATTAGTATAATGTCAAGTCAGAATGTTTTATTTGTATCATCAATGTGTCTACTATGGCCTGAGAGATTCACGCACTGTCAGAGTGAGTGAGATGAATCATATTAATGAGAGAGCGAGCTATATCTCGGGGTTTTGGCTTCGAACTTGCGGATCAACAGACCGACTCTCTCAACAGTACTGGAATCCCAGGAATGCAATACCAACATACTGTATCATGATACTAGTCAAACGCGAAATATGCGTTGTAAGATGAGCGAGATATCCGAATAAGGTATAAAAGTCCTTTAAGTAGTTCTACGCTTGCTACTATATCGACTCTGGTATTCTACACACCTTGATATCTGAATAAGCTATAAAAGTCGTTAAAGTAGTTCTACTCTCGCCTCCTCATAGACTCTGGTATTCTACACACCTTGACGCATATAAAGATACTTTTAGTATACTTGAGGATGAAATAGGGTTGAAGCTATTCCGTCAGAAGGTTAGGGAGGCGATAGGATAGGATTGATAGGGAACTTGCCACCGCGCATTTATGTGCAACTGCAAGAGTTAATGATAAATAATAAATTATTGTTGGTCAACTCTTGAATCTGGAAAGCAGTTAATAGGCTTCTGTCAAGTAAAAAATTGCAAACAATTGTTACCATAGCAATACAGCTAACTGGTAGACTACCAAACATTCTGATTGGTCAATTCCAACTGGTGGACATTGTTGTCCGTCTCTTGCAACAAAGAGTGACGTCACTTGACAGAAGCCTCAACCTAATTCTGACATAATTTTTATGATATATTTGATGAAAAAACCCAGTTGTTTTGATTTTTTTCTTCAAAACGGCTGATTAGAATTGCATACAAAATTGTGATGATGTGTAAAATCTGTGTGTACACATTCAAAGAGAATGTCATCTCGTTTTGAGAGATTTTATTGATGAGCGTAGCGAAGTCTCCATCCCACTCTTATAGGGCTTAGTCTGTGTGTTTTTTTGTTTTTGTTTTTTGTTTGTAAGCACTCCACATGTCGCAAGGGTTGACTGATCAAAATGAAACTTTTTTTGTACACGCAAACTCATCCAACTCAGAACCTAATAGGTTTTGGAATTAATCGGTCGGACCGATTTCGAGAAAATTTATCTCAAAGTTAAGTTTCTAAAAACCCTTAAGATTTGACTGGGCGGAAAATGTTAGAAATAAAATCTCTCCAAATGGGATGAAATTCTCTCTAGATGTGTATACATGGATTTTACACATTTTCACGATTCTGTATGCAATTCCAATCAGCCGTTTTGAAAAAAGAAAAAAAACTGATAAAATTCATCAAATATATTATCATACAAATTGTGACAGAATTAAGTTGTCGAGATTCACTGCTTTCTAGATTCAAGAGTTGACCAACAATGAAGTATTTGTCATATGCGTCAAGGTGTGTAGAATACCAGAGTCAATGAAGTGGCAAGAGTAGAACTACTTCAACGACTTTTAGAGCTTATTCAGATATCAAGGTGTGTAGAATACCAGAGTCGATATAGTAGCGAAGGTAGAACTACTTCAAGAACTTTTATACCTTATTCAGATATCTCGCTCATCTTGCAACGCATATTTCGCGTTTGACTAGTATCTGACAATATGAAGAAACAATACTCAACAATATACTATACACGGCTCAGTAGGATTATAATGTTAGCAGTTGCATTTGATTTGCACTGAAATGATTGATATTGTAAGTTCAACAATGCCATCGGTACCATAGCCACTCTTGTCTACTTCTAGTTCACAAGGGGATCCGCTGAATCGCGACAGGCAATCGGGACCATGGGCTCTGAACTGACCGTAAGAAACCACAAATACCGTCCATGTTATTAGTATGGGAGTCGGAGCACCTTCTGTATATTACGATAAGGTATGTTGGTGTCGCTACACCGTGAACCAGAGATCTCGGCTGCTAGAAGGCAGTGAGCGCATGCGCATTACATTCTAAAGAGGGTCAATTGTGAGACAGAATCTTCATTAGAGAATCGTTCATCAAACTCTCATTCATGATGTCTCTCTCTCTCTCTCTCTCTCTCTCTCTCTCTCTCTCTCTCTCTCTCTCTCTCTCTATATATATATATATATATATATATATATATATATATATATATATATATATATATATATATATATATATATATATATATATATATATATATATATATATATATATATATATATATATATATAAATATATATATATATATATATATATATATATATATATAGTATATATATATATATATATATATATATATAAATATATATATATATATATATATATATATATATATATATATATATATATATATATATATATATATATATATATATTATATATATATATATATGTATATATATATATATATATATATATATATATATATATATATATATATATATATATATATATATATATATATATATATATATATATATATATATATATATATATATATATATATATATATATATATATATATATATATATATATATATATATATATATATATATATATATATATATGTATATATATATATATATATATATATATATATATATATATATATATGTATATATATATATATATATATATATATATATATATATATATATATAAATATATATATATATATATATATATATATATATATATATATATATATATATTATATATATATATATATATACATATATATATATATATATATATATATATATATATATATATATATATATATATATATATATATATTTATATATATATATATATATATATATATATATATATAATATATATATATATATATATATATATATATATATGTGCTCA
>OZ023328.1:5881892-5896892 GCA_964007535.1 Brachyptera risi | reverse complement strand
ATGTCGAACTGCTTTTTTTGTAGAACAGATAATTTTTGAGAGTGAGGTGACTGGCCCCATAAAACTTTACCATGAATTAATTCAGATTAAATATGAGCGAAATGAATTAGTTTAGTCACATTAACATTGCAGGTTTGCATTAGACGTCTGATCAAAAAACATCCTGAGGCCAACAAACTACATGTCTTATTAATATGAATATTCCATCTCAATCCATTATCAATGTATATACCCAAAAACTTAGTATGGTTCATAACTTCAATGCTTTTGCCATTCAGATAATGTAGAGGACTTGTTTCCTCAGTTGCATTCATTATATTTTTAAGGAATTGCATCAGTACTGTCTTTTTTGTGCTCAGACATAATTCATTTTCAATACTCCATTTTTCCATTTCACCAATAGCATAGTTACACTCATCAAATATACAACCAACATTCTTGTAAATGAGGTGTGTAGTGTCGTCCGCATACGTGGTCAGCGATCCACTACTCACATTAGTGGCATATCATTCACAAATACCATATGTAATAGAGGTTGACCCCTGAGGTACACCCACATTGATGGTTACTTCATCTGAGTACGTGTCAACGTTGTCATTCATTAGCTTCACCACTTGTTCTCTATCCAATAAGAAGGATCTAATCCACTTGTTTGCTAATCCTTCAATCCCTAGATTATGCATTTTATTCAAGAGCAGTGCATGACTCACCGTATAAGGCTTCACTATAGTCATAGAATATACCGTATGCTAACTTACTATGGTGTAACCCAGTGGTAAGTTCGTTAACAAAGCTAGTAATAGCCGTGACTGTATTTCGATTCTTCCGGAAGCCATGTTGACTGTCATTGATAAGAGAGTATATATTCAAAAATGATACTAATCCAGAGCAGAAAGCATTCTCTAGGATCTTTGAGAACACTGATAAAAGGGCAATCGGTCTATAGTTTTTGGCCTTATTTCTTTCACCTCTTTTATTTATAGTACTGTATAGTTTTTTATAGTATGTGACTGATCACAGTTTTCTTCAAAGATTCAGGAAAAACCCCTTGGACAAAAGATTCATTGATGATATGCAGATGAGTGGTTTTGCAATATATACTGCAACGTGTTTTACAAGATGACATATGGTATTTCATCATAGCCGGATGACTTTTTTTTTTGACACCTTTTCAATAATCTCACATAATTCCCTCATCTGTATCGGGAACACGAACCTAGTAGTTTTGCTTACACAATTTTCAATATTGTGGATATTTTCGTGTGTAACCAACGTTCACTCACCGCGTCGTTACGGCATGTGATGTGTACAAGAGAGTCCAGGGTGACCAACACAACTTACCTGAAACAAGACAAGAGAAACAGCTGTTGGTGAAACAATCAAACAAACACATTCAGTTCCTGGTTCGACATGTGGAGCGCTAGTATCCACAGACCTCATCCATCGGACATTCGGGATGTATCTTTGTGGTGAAAATACATCAATCATTGTGGACCTGTTGATTCGATCAGAACACGTGCTTTCGAGAGAACATTAATGGAGCCTGTCACTGCCCATGAGATCGATCAGGGAGCCTCTCCTATCTGATGACGTATCATGACGTGAGGTGGGATTCCATGCTAAACCGAGCTATGTTCATGTTGACATAAAGTGAATCTTCAATTATTTCTTGAGCAATTAGTTTCCAAGAAAAATCGAAAATTCCATTGAAATAATCCCATCTGACGTCACTTAATCAACTGGGCTGTTCATTAGGAGGGTTCTGGGAATCTTCAATCAGGGTCTCCCAATTGTTGCGTAGATCAAGGTGGCCGGCCAATACGTCACACCCATCATTATTTGTTTTATATAATATGAATCACCAATTCGTTGATAATTCATAAACGATAGCTCACTGCCACACCCTATCACCTAATGTTCTGTGGGGATTAGCGATATATATATGTATATATATATATATATATATATATATATATATATATATATATATATATATATATATATATATATATATATATATATATATATGACCTGATTTCCAGCTTACATGATATGTTGTAAAATATGTCATTTTTGTACCGATTTCAGCGAGAAAATGGCTGAAGGAATAAACATCAGCAATACTATTACTGCTACTGCTACCATCAGTGGTTGCTTATTGATATCGAGGGACTGATTACAATATGAAATGAAGGCATATTCAATGCTTGTTGCCCATTCAGTGAGTGCGTGACGTCACATGACGTGGTATTGTGGCAGTGAGCGAGCTCGGTCCGCGTGACGCGTTGATGACGTCACGCTCGTCAGCGCTGACGCTGCGGTCCATTAGGCCTCGCCACGTCATCGACACGCGTCGCGTCGTTGTCGCGTCCCGCTGCGCGCATCCGCCCGGGCTCTACTGAGCATTAATTATATCCAGAAACTCGACTGACATAGAATATACCGTTCTAAAACTTGACTGACCTAAATATTGATCGACTTTCTCAAAATATATCGTTCTAAGTCTCGACTGGCCTGAAAATCGATCGACTGTACTGAAATAAACCGTTCTAGAACTTGACTGACCTAAATAACGATCGACTCAATCAAAAATCGGTCGTCCTGAAACTTGACTGGCCTAAAAATCGATCGGCTGTTTTAAAAACCAACTGTCCCAGAAATCAACTATCCTGGACTTATATTTCGTGAGTGACCTTTACAGACCCTCCCTCCACCATTTTGTTACCTCTCAGTAAATATTTCTCAGTTTTTCAATGATGTTCAGGGTTAGGTGAATAAAGGATCGTGTTGGTTTATATTTCTCAATGGGAGGAGCCAAACCTCCCACTTCAACTTTTGTACAGGTTGCTGAAGAAGTAGAAGTTCAGGTCAGTTGGTTTTGAAGGCGTTCAAGTTTTAGGACAATATATTCTTAGTACAGTTGTTTCTGTCTTCCCAGGGTTATTGTGTGGTTGATTCTGATCATATTAAATATTTTATTCAGCACCTTGTAACCTCACTCCTTGTATTTCAGTACGATTAACTTGTGTTATGATATATTCAGATGCAATTGACGACTCGTAGTCTCCTCCCCCTTGACGTCACTAATCATAGCGTCCAATCAACAGGGCTGTCAGAACTGTAGTCAAGGCGACTCGCAGTCTCCGCCCCCTTGACGTCACAAATGATACCGTCCAATCAACAGGGCTTTCAGAAATGAGGTGAAATTCAAATACCCAATCGGGGTATCTTCGAATGAAAACAAATTATTTAAATCTATTTGGCCTACTGATGAAGCCACGCCTATTTCGAGTCGTCGATTATTTCAGAATATTATTTCTTTCTATCGCCGGTTTCCTGCGTGGTTCCCTGCGTGGTTCCCTGCGTGGTTGCCTGCGTGGTTCCCTGCGTGGTTCCCTGCATGGTTCCCTGCGTGGTTCCCTGCATGGTAGCCTGCATCTCTGGAACCAGTGAAGATAATCACTCTAAACGTGCATCACATGTAGATATGAGGATGCCATACTTGTTCATAGATTCCTTGTTAATAATGTCAAATGACATCGGAAGTAAAAAACGTTGTATTTTTCGGACATTTTTCAAAACAAATGAATACGAGTTTGTTTTGAAAATTATGGTCTAGTGCATGTGTACTAAAGTTGTGGGTATAGGGTGGTCAAAGTCCCTTGGGGAGTGTTCCAAGTTCGGTGGATTTTTTCTCAAATTTTTCACAGAAGTTCATTCTGTTTTTCAAGTAGATTCATCATCACAGTTCCGGATCACTGTTTTGAACTTTGTGAGAACCTAAATTCAAGTACACATTTTCTTGATTGCTGTGTTGTAATCCCTCTCTTGTACACCATCTAGCGCCGTGACTGGGTACGTGCATGTAGGGCTGCAGATGCTGACGTCACATCTCATGCCATCACGTGACCGCCCAGGGCATTGTCAGATCACGTGGTGCCGAACTTCTTGCCGGTACAACGCATAACTAGTGTCGTGTGCAATATGACCGGCGACACGCCCATTACCGGTACACTTGTCTCGCCGCCCGCGTTATAACTCCTAGATACCACCCGCAGAACTATGTTATAACTCCTGAATACTACCCGCAGAACTACGTCATAACTTCTTAATACTACCCGCAATACTTAGATAGAACTCCCGGATCCTTACCGCGACTGTCCACTTGAAATAACGTCCTAAACCTTGTTAGCTCAAAGAGATAAAGGACTTTGGTTGGATAGTGTTCTCTAGGAGAGCTAAATACCATGACAATACGAGATGATAACAGAGTCATGGTTTCTTGGAACGCAACAATGTGACCTGCTTTCAGCCCACCTCAAGAGCAGGGCTGGGATTTTGTGCTGACAAGAATGGAAATACACAAATACTGGACAGGTTGCTATGGTACTTGGCTCTACTTTGAAGTGGCAGTCGCATTGAGGGTCTTGAATACTACCCGTAGTACTACCATAGAGTGATTTTTTTTTTTTTTTTGATTTTGAAAGATTATTTATTATTATTAATTAAACATACACAATTCCACACTATGGCCCACAAAGCCGGATTGGGCTTGTCTGTGGTATAATCAGCGAATTTTGAACAGACGTGATACAAAACAATATACATGTGAATAATAATTATATGAACACAGTGTAACAGTGATGAATTAAGATAAATATAATAAAGGGAAAATAATAGATGGCGATAATGCTGTGAATGTAGGCCTATAATGAATACGTGATTAGAAGTAATCTAGAAATAATAAGAATAATAATAATAACATTTTTTATTAATTTTACAATCATGTGAGTAGACTACGTTCAAGTAACCATTTTTTAATGCCATTTTTAAGAGTAGAATATTGTTGCAGATCTCGTAAGTTTTGGGGTATTTTATTGAAATTGAAAGGAACAGCATAACACAGACTTCTTTTTCCGTACTTGTTATTAAATAGTGGTAATTTATAATCATTATCTAGTCTGAGTCTAGTATGAAATGGGTGGTCGTTGATGATTTTGAAATTATTATTGAAGTAGAATTTTAGTATGAATCGGTACATAAATAAAATATTTAAAGGAAGGAGGTTGCAACGATGAAATAGTTCGTTTCCTTCTAAATTTATGCCATTATTAGTGGGGGAGTTCGAAATGATTCTAAGCATTCGTCTTTGAAGGTTTATGATAAGCTGCAAATGATAAGGTGAAGCATTGCCCCAAGCTAATATTCCATACGATAATAAGGATTCGGCCAAGGCAACGTATACTGTTTTTAGCAAGGAAAAATCCAGACAATTTTTAAGAATATAAAGATTAAAGGCACAAGAACGTAATCTATTACAAATTGTTTCAATGTGAGGTTTCCAAGTGAAATGTTTGTCAATGGTCAAGCCTAAATAAACAACTCTGTCAACACTCTCAATTTTCTGTGTACAATTCATGCAGGTGGAGCCTAAACTAATATTATGGAGACAATCTAATGTATGATACCTAATCTCAATTTGTGCGCGACCGTCCTTATTATGCGGGGAACATATGTGAATTAGTTTGGTTTTACTTGAGTTTATGACTAAATCATGATCGTGAGTCCATTTTAATAAATTGTTGAAATCCTTTTGTAAATTTTGCTCGGCAGATTTGATATTTTTATGAGCTGATAATACAACGGTATCGTCAGCATACATATACGTTTGACAGTTAGATACCACATCGGGCATATTATTCACGTAAATGAGGTATAGCAATGGTCCTAAAATAGAACCTTGAGGAACCCCAGTTGTACAGTTCTTCAAAATGCTAAACTCCTCATTAATTTTGACTAAAATTTTCCTATTATCTAGATAACTAATGAACCAATTTAATACGTTGCCTCTAATACCGATATGTTCTAGAGAAGAGATTAATTTTTTATGATTAATGGTGTCGAAAGCTTTCGAAAAGTCTATAAACAACGCAATTATGTGCATGTTGAGATTCAAATTGGAATTGATAAAGTCCGAGAATAGCAGAAGCAGATCCGCTGTACTCTTACCAGCCTGAAACCCGAATTGAAGCTTATTTATAATTCCGAATTGTTTGAGATAACTAGTTAAATTATTGGCTACACAACGTTCCATGATTTTCTCAGTAATTGGCAGCAGTGATATTGGTCTGTAATTTGAGTAGTTAAGATGATCTCCTTTTTTATAAATTGGACGCACTACTGAGATTTTCATGTCATCAGGGACCACACCATTAATAACTGATAGGTTTATAAGCTTGACCAAAATTGGACTTAATTCCGTTTTCAGTAGTTTCACATCTTTAGCACGTATACCATCATATCCTGGTTGTTTGTCAACATCCAGTTTATCAATAATACTCTCAATTGTCTCAACATTGACAGGTGTGAAGTACATTGATTGAATTACAGAGTCACTTTGATAATCTGTACAAGTTTTTATGATACACTGGTGTTTTAGGAGCTCAATTTCTCGAATGAAGGAGTCTACAAAATTGTTGGCAATTTCTCTGTTGGAATTAGTCTTACCAAGATATTTCGTTATGGTTTCATCAACTGACAGTTGTTTTTTCTTACCTATTATGTAGTTTATTGACTGCCAAGTATCTTTAATGTTATTTTTCGATTTATCAATTATAGATTTATAATAACAAGTTTTCGCTTTTGCTATTTGCCTATTCACAAAATTTCTGAGGTTTTTATAATCATTTCTGAAAGTTACTTTCAATGTATTGTTGCATTGTTTCCACTTTTTGAATGCAGCATCCCTATCCTTAATCATTTTACCCAAGTCTTCTGACATCCAGTTTTTCATCACCCTTGATTTCCCTACTTCATTGGAAATAGTGAACGAAGATTCATCATAAATTTCCTTGAATTTATAGCAAAACTGTTGGTGAATATTACAACAATCGGTCAGGTTTAACAAACTATTCCAATTGTACGATTTTAAATCTTGCACCAATTTTTTCTCGTTAAACACATTTTTTATTTTAAATTCAACTTCGTCCATATTTTTTACGTTTCCGTTCCAAAAAAATGCATCAGCTAAAACCATGTAGTGATCAGATATTTTTGTTGTGAATATAGCAGATGAAATGATCTCAAGCTCACTTCTTATATAAATATGATCTATGCATGAACCAGTGACTCTGCCACTTAAGCATTCTTCCCGTGTATTGCCAGTGATGCATCTATATAGACCTTTTGCAGCTAATAGACTTTCATAGTTTTGAACACTGTTACATGAATAGCTATGCAAATCAAGATTCATATCTCCGAGTAAAATCATATTTTTATATTCATTTTTATTGGTGATATATTTTTCCAATTCTATAACAAAATTTACTTTACTTCTATTAGGAGGTCTATATACAGCTATTATGTGGACGTAAGCATCGCTGATGATTCATAACTCTACGGTATTACGTCACAACTGCTGAATACCACCCGCAATACTTTCTTACAACAACTGAATACCACCCGCAATACTTCCTTACAACAACTGAATACTACCCGAAATTATTCCTTACAACAACTGAATACCACCTGCAATACTTCCTTGCAACAACTGAATACTACCCGCAATACTTCCTTACAACAACTGAAGACCACCCGCAATACTTCCTTACAACAACTGAATACCACCTGCAATACTTCCTTACAACAACTGAATACTACCCGCAATACTTCCTTACAACAACTGAATACTACCCGCAATACTTCCTTACAACAACTGAATACCACCCGCAATACTTCCTTACAACAACTGAATACCACCTGCAATACTTCCTTACAACAACTGAATACTACCCGCAATACTTCCTTACAACAACTGAATACTACCCGCAATACTTCCTTACAACAACTGAATACCACCCGCAATACTTCCTTACAACAACTGAATACCACCCGCAATACTTCCTTACAACAACTGAATACTACCCGCAATACAGCAACAACTCATGGACTCACCTAATAGTTCAGGCTCTAGACGTGCTAGCTCCATGCAAGAAACGTTATAGCTGTGGTTAATATTCACTAGAAGAGTTAGCTACCATGGCCACATATGTATGGACTCCATGTATTTTCAATGTGGTCTTCACAATATCCTATACAAGCACTGCCCATGAGGTGGACTACGAAATATGATACATTGTTGTAGTCCGAGAGACCGTGACTCAGTTATTATATCATGTTGTCATGGTAACCAGCTCTTCTACAGTAAACATCACTGAGACGTGTGGCTGAGTGGTTGATAAACTAAACCGTCATTCAGGAGACAGGTTCAATTCTCGCCATGGTCGACCATTCTGACAGACGATTTTCGTGGTTTCCCTCTGTCGTTCAGGTCAATACTGGGATGATACCTAATTAACAGGCCATGATCAATTCAAATAACCTTTTATATCATCATCCCACCGACGCCAATAGATCGTATTAATCAGTATTAGGCGTCGATAAAACCAACATGAATGAATAAGTGAGTATTATCCAATGCAAGTCCCATTCTCATGGAGCTGGAACATTATTCGAGTGATTTACGGGGTGAGGGTGCAGGATACCACCCGCACGACAACAAGATGTTGATTTCAGAGGGTGCAGGATACCACCCGCACGACAACAAGATGTTGATTTCAGAGAGTGCTTATCCCTTCCGAGACATTTGTTCCTTGTTTTATCACTTCTCAATTCATTAACCTGGAGGACGCACATAGCCGGGAAGGAGTGGTTCCACCCGAAGAACATTAAGGGAGTGGAATGGGCTGTGAGAAGAAGCAAGAGGAGCAGAGAGTGTTGGTCGAGAGGAGAATTGTGGATCGAGAACAACAACTTCCACTGCGCAAACGCATTTATTTCGAGTACGAGAACATGATACACATACATATTGTTTCATCGATAGATATTAATGTTGAAATACCACATGTAACATGAAAATAATACAAAAAAAATACTTATATTCATTCGGAATTTTTAACTGCGAGTCGCGCCAAATGACCACTACGTCACCAAAGCGTTCCGTAAGGGTACGCAGCTGGCTGTCGGCTGCCCGCTATAGCAGTCAAAGAGAGACGGTTAGTTCATTGACACTTGTGGTTGGGTAAACAAGTGAGAAGTGTGTTTTTAAATGTGAGTTTGAATGTGTATCATTGATTATTGAATATTTAGATGAAGTACACTTTACTTGTATTAAAAAAGCTGATGATAAACGTCTTGTACTATCGTATTAATATGATGGGAGGAGTGCATTACTGTTGCGTGTATGGGTACCACAACAATCGAAATACTATGAACAGTGAAGGAAGATTCATATTCATGACTATATCTTAAAATGACTCTCCCCCTCCCTACCCTCTCCAAAAATACCCGAAACATTCGTCCAACTTGTTTGGAAGAAATAGTTGAGCTGTCAGATGGGATAACGCGGGTTAGCAGTACAAGTGGACGAGTAGTGAACGTCTTTGTGACGTCACGCCACATACTAGATGGGTTATGAGGATCATTAGAGAAAAAAATCAAAATGAATACTAGAAGTTGACATTTTTTGTTTTTTTTACTTGTCGGCATTGAATGGATCTGATACATGAGTTTTGTTGATGAGCGTAGCGAAGTCTCCATCCCACTCTTATAGGGCTTTGTATGTGTTTTTTTTTTTTTTTTTTTTTTTTTGTAAGCACTCCACAGGTCGCAAGGGTTGACTGATCAACATGAAACTTTTTTTGTACACACAAACTCATCCAACTTAGAACTGTATAGTTTTTGGGATGAATCGGTCGGACCGATTTTGAGAATCATCATCTCAAAGTTTCTAAAAACCCCATAAGATTTGTCTGGGCGGAAAATGTTGAAAAATAAAATCTCTCAAAATGCAATGAAATTCTCTCTAAATGTGTATACATGGATTTTACACATTATTGCGATTTTTTAAGCAATTCTGATTAGTCGTTTTGAAGAAAAAAAATATATATATAACAAAGCCTAATAATATTCATAGAAAATAATATTATAATATTCAAATAATATTCATAGAATAATATTCATAGAAATAATAATCATAATATTCATAGTATCATAATATCATAATATCATATTTCATAATTTCATTAATATTTCATAAAATGATAATATTCATAGAATATATCATAAAAATTGTGACAGAATTAAGTTGTCGAGATTCACTGCTTTCTAGATTCAAGAGTTGACCAACAATGAAGTATTTTTTATATGCGTCAAGGTGTGTAGAATACCAGAGTCAATGAAGTGGCAAGAGTAGAACTGCTTTAACGACTTTTATAGCTTATCCAGATATCAAGGTGTGTAGAATACCAGAGTCGATAAAGTAGCAAGGGTAGAACTACTTCAAGGACTTTTATACCTTATTCAGATATCTCGCTCATCTAACAACGCATATTTCACGTTTGACTAGTTTATGTCTATCATTGTCAGTTCCTTTAGAAGACATCATCACCCTGAAACTAGATATCAAAGAATGTTATGGCGATATTTATTTCCCGGCTTTTAGAGAGAACCAGAAATCATCTCAATTCCAGAGATTACAATGCATGTATTCGTACTTCTGGACCCGGCCCTTCTTCTGAGTCGTGACGTAGACACCACTCTGTCCCGATGTTCATGTTCCTATACAGAATCGCTCATGCTCATATCATGACTCATGGACAGAGTTGAAGAAACACAGCATTTATTTCCAGTTGTTGTGGCCTATATATTCATGTGAAAGGCAAACTACCTCCTAGAAACCGGAGCTGTCAACTTCACAACCACAGCTACGGGATGAGGTTGAACATTCTCTCGGACTGCATGCTCAGTCTGAGGCGAGAAGTGGTCCGGATACCACTCTTATTTTTGATCGGTATCCAAGAAAAGAGGTTACAATTTTGTTCAGCTCGAGGGTTTATCTTATATCTGAACACAGTTTCAAGAAATGATATTCTATACAATCCATCTCAACATCTTCAATTGTTATGCAGATTTTCACGAGATAACTGAATGTAACTAAATATTCTGAAAAAGTCATTAATAGTGGGAATGAGTGATATAGAATATGATGTTGAATGAACCGAATTACCACGAAACACAAATATTATCGAGCACTCATATCCTGGTGTAAGATTTCAATTCGATCGTCAATTTGATTAAGAGTCCACGGGAGTTGATTTATAGAAATATCAGTTTCTTGGTGATAACTTTTGAACGGTGAGAGATACGCGAGAAACACAGATAATTATATGATAGCTTCAAGATGATATAAGTTATGACTATTCAAGTCAAGTCGCATAACTGTCAAGCGTCGACAGCTAAAAATTGTTTTTTTTTCAGCTGTAAACGCTTGACAATTATGCGACTTGACTTGAATAGTCATAACTAATATCATCTTGGAACAATCACTAGGCAAACGCGTTATGTGTTACCGCGTTGAAGCATGAGCTGGAACAAATCAACTTACCTTTGGATCGGTTATTATATATATATATATATATATATATATATATATATATATACATATATATATATATATATATATATATATATATATATATATATATATATATATATATATACATATATATATATATATATATATATATATATATATATATATATATATATATATATATATATATGTATATATACATATATATATATATATATATATATATATATATATATATATATATATATATATATATATATATATATATGTATATATATTTACATATATTTATATATATATATATATATATATATATATATATATATATATATATATATATACACCTTGAGATCCAAACCATCACATCACTGCCATCTTATTTTTCTTATTCTTATTTTATCTTATTAAACGCGTTATGTGTTTCCGCGTTGATGCATGAGCTGGAACAAATCAACTTACCTTTGGATTGGTTATTATATATATATATATATATATATATATATATATATATATATATATATATATATATATATATATATATATATATTATACACCTTGAGATCCAAACCATCTTATCACTGCCATCTTATTTTGCAATAATAATTTATATGATGATAAAGAAGGCTTTGTTTTGATCGTTCACAATTAAGTGGTGTGTCACTTTTTGCTTGAATTCAAAATGTATCTTAATAGCTTTGAATGACTTACAAAAATTACATTATATATTTTTTTACATCAAAACGGCTGATCCGATTCGAGTGAAAGTTCGGAATAATGTGTATCATCATCATAATAAAATTCCCTGAGAATTTGAAATCTCTCGGATGAAATATTTTTCACGAATAATTTCTTCCGAATTATTCTTATGAGATTTTTGAAAACTTTGAAATAACTTTTCTCAGAAGCGGTCCGACCAATTGTGCCTCAAAACTTCAAAGTATCAATTTAGATAAGAACACATGTGTATGCCAAGTTTCAACTGATTTTAGATTTTTGTTTGACCTGTGGAGCGCGAAAAAAAAGTATTTTTATCGGGTCTGTTGAAATCAAGTCTTCGCTTCGCTCATCCAATAATTATCTGTGTTTCTCGCGTATTAGAATTTTAATATCTCCTACCATTCGGAAATTATCACCAAAAAACTGATATTTCGATAAATCGACTCCCGTGGACAGTGGGCTCTTAACTAATGATCGATGGAGTACAAATGAATTATTCATGATTTCTGAAATTGAGATGATGATTTCTAGTTTCCTCTGAAATAAGAGAAAAGAATGACGTCATCATCCATTGGAAGCCAGTTCCAATGTTGTGATGTCCTTTAAACTATTTCATTTCAGTTGAATTTGTTCCATTATTCATAAATGTAAAGAAGCAAAGATAAATTAGATTGAAAATGAATTAATCGAAACAGTCACAAATCTGACTGTAAATTAACTCGCTGTCAATAAATATGATACTTCATTAGACTACAATAACAGGTTCATGTATTATGCATGTTTTTATCGCATTGTGAAATGTTGTTTGCTCTTTTCTGTTTCACTGATGACGAGTACTCGCTCTGGCCAATGAGGTGAGCGCGTCTAGAGTGTGCCCTGCATGCCTGGAGCAATGTTCACAAACCACGTGTAATTGGATGAGAATTATTTCACCTTATCAATAATTCCATGTTCATCAATTAATAAGACATTCTATTCCTCTGAATCCAATCAAATCTAAGATAATAAGTCGGTGAATAATTATTATATGATGAAATTAATTGAAGTATTCAAGTCACAAGAATAGAATGTCATATTATTGAGAGTGAATGAAATAATCTTGAAGTTCATTCACTTGATATTCAATGTCACTGATTAGTGAACATGGAAACGAATGAAGATACATCTTTCTATTTGTATTACCACCTTGCACGCACTGCCTCAACGTGTTGGTATTATTGGTCTTGAAAGGGTATTGAACTGTTGTCAACAACACCGATAACCAATAGGCACAAATCACACTTCACAACACCATGACACAATATCCAATCAATACCCAACCGTGTTCCTCCTCGCTAGCTCACCCTCCGTAGCTCAGTCGGCTGAGGCACCGCTTTACAAACTTATTGTTCTTGTCAACGTCTTTTCACTCATCATCACTTCAAAGATTCATAATCGTCTGCTCAATAGTACCCCCGTATAACCTAGCTGTCCATGGGGTCGTTGAGAAAACGATAATTATACAATAATTGTTTTCAGCTCTCTTTATAATTCATAGAATATCCATCTCATTCTTCCACCTCAATCCTTCCTCCTTCATTCATCTTGAAATGTATTCATAATTCGATATTTTTCTGAATGGAAATTATAAGAGAACGAATAATCTGCAGAGATCAAATGACTGTTCCGGAAGTGGAGATGAGAACGAAGTCGGAACGGTGAAGATTCCTCCACAACATGATACAACAAGTAATTATATTTCCAATACGAAAGTCGAAAGTTCGAAGGTGGAAATGATTACATAACAAAAACTCGTTATTTTTCAAAGATTCCAATCAAAATATATTCCAGCAGTAAATGAAACGAGAGAGAATACAGAGATGAGATATGGAGTGATAGTGAGTGAGAAACAAAACTGGAATCACGTCACGTTTCATGAGGAGGGGTTGTGGGAGGGAGTGGGGAGTAGGAAGGGGGAGACGATAGGAGCAGTGCTTCAATATGTGACACTTCGTGACATCTGAGGGTCACGTAGGTATTGCTGTAGAATATATTCACACCCACACATATATATACATATATATATATATATATATATATATATATATATATATATATATATATATATATATATATATATATACATATATATATATATATATATATATATATATATATATATATATATATATATATATAAATATATATATATATATATATATATATAAATATTTATACATATGTATATGAATGTGCGTGTGCATCGTACGATGGTATCAAACCACCCGAAGAAAATTGTACTGAATCATTCTGCAATATACTTTATTTACACGACTTTCAGATAGCTTATCTCTTTTTTCATCTCTCTCTCTCTCTCTCTCTCCCTCTCTCCACGTCTCTCTCTCTCTTTCTCTCTCTCCCTCTCCACGTCTCTCTCTCTCTCTCTCTCTCTCTCTCTCTCTCTCTCTCTCTCTCTCTCTCTCTCTCTCTCTCTCTCTCTCTCGATAGCAGCAGCTCCGACTGTCGGCCGGTAATGCAGTTCATCGGACAGCTGACTGGAACTGTCCAGCAGGACGGAAGGCAAGTAGCAAGATGCTTTGAGGGTTGCGTTGGTTTGCCGGCCGGAGATGGTGACTTCACTTATTCGAAAAGAACGTTCCATTTCCTGAGTACTTGAATGAATGAATGTTAGGGTTTTAAGGCGCATCGACAGCGAAGTCATCATTAAGCGTCTGTCAAAATATGTTGCTGAACAAATAGTTGAGTAGTGTTATATAAAGTTGCAAGTGGAATTAGGATGAGAACACCTCAATATATGAAACTGAGATTAAACTATTAACTGAGACATTATACACTAATTTGTTGAAACCGAT
>OZ023328.1:5866892-5876892 GCA_964007535.1 Brachyptera risi | reverse complement strand
GCTCCTCAAAGGTTGGATTGAAGATGGCGATTGATAGGGTCACCGCATCTTCTCCGCCCGGTGGAAGTCTGCGTGTAGACGAAGCATGATGTCCTAGTCGAATAGCTGACTCGTGTAGACTTATACCAAGGAAAGATGAACAAAGTATTAATAACAAATATCACAAATCCTGCCAATCCAAATCAACATAAATACTTGAGTTGTCCTCTAGCAAATATAAATATATAAAAATATAAATAGTAGGCCTGAATATAATAAAATCCAGGTGAACTGTATACAATAATGAAACAATCCAAATATTAGCTATCAATAATAATATTTGAGAATAAAGAAATGAATTATCGATGGTACCCGAAAGTGTACCAGCCGCCTATCTTTGCCGAGTCAATCACAAGCAACTCAACTACACTGATCGACCACTGACCCTCGATTTGCTCAATTGCATTTAGTTTGTTCATTTAAATGTCCACTGCCATTCATTGAATAATAAAATATGATAAATAATCAGTCAACGTTTTTACTCATATCTCAGCATTTCCGGTTCATTGAATGTTGCTCTTTAAATGACACTAACGTAAGGTGAGGCAATTCAAGCAAACATACGAGACCTGACATCAGCTGTTTTAGAATCATACGAGTATTAAAGTTGTGAGACGACATAAATGAAACGAAACAAGCTGTTAAAATATTCCCTCAATGAAGTGTGTGAGAAACTTGAACTTGGAGAATGTATCAATCCATAAATGTATTGAATACGTTTCGAAGTACACCCCGTTTTCCTTTGACCCTGAAGGTGATAAATGTCCCTTGTCTAAAAATCATTATGAAAACTGGGAATAAAATAAACCATTTCATCTAAATGATTGAAAAATACTGGGGAGCCATGCACCCATGTGAAGTGCACATGAAGTTTTTAAATCTTCGCATGAAACCTTTAAACTTTGGGGGTATCTATATATCTTTGGCACTGATAATACTAAAATTAAGGGCTTACAGACTAAACTAAAATTACGTGAGCGGATGTGACTTATATTTCCCTCGACAGTTAGCAAAATCAAATCAATCTTAAATACAAAGTTATTGACTATCGCCACAATCCGTGGGGCAACTATTTCGCAATTTAATGTCGAATTCGGGACCTTCACATACAGGACCCTCCTAAAGTTAAATGCATGCATCTGATATTTCCATTCGACGTTACATTTCGAATGTTATTTAAATAAAAACGGGAATCTTAAATTTAGAACAACTAACTACGTCGTGAATAAGTCAAAACCACTCTTGGATAAAATATATCCAACCATTCATCAGGCCTGAACACCCCCAAAAAACCTGCAATGACCCTGTCATGCGTTTAAACCAATGGGTGTAAACCTAGGTTCCATGTCACTAGCCGATTCAAAATGTAACCTCAATGTTGCACCATGTATATTTAATTGAGTTATAATTTGGCTCCCCGTGTGTATTCAAAAACCCAAGAATCAGTGGAAATGACATTCTCCTACTCTTTCTTATAATGAAAAAAAAAGAACAAAAAACAAAAACAAAAAAAAAAAAAAAAAAATAAATGAATAAATAAAAACAACACAAGAAAAAAAACAAGGAACGAAAAGAAAAAGAAACATCGCAATTGAGCACCAAACCGAGATCGAGAGGTCAAATCGAACAAGAAGGAAACGGGGAAAACAATATTCACCCGGTGATATTGATGAACCGCTCATAGCGTTGTCTCTCGTAAGACGAGGACGTATAGCGATAAGCGATGCATACGCATGCATAACAATAAGAATGCTGTTGATGCGATGCACGCGTAACAATAATCAGCAGTATCCCTTTAAATGACAGAACGATGAACTTTCGAACAGCTGATCGTATGCTCTTCAATTACTCACGTTTAACGAATGATTTCGAATAGCATTATAACATCGTATTGAAGTTCACATAATTAATGTGGAGAACAAGAAAATCAAAGTGAACAGAATTAGGACAAATTGAATTTCACAACATTTCACTTGAAAAAAAAAGAAAAAAAAAAAAAAAAAAAAAACATAACGGAAATAAACAAGAATTAACAAACATGCAAATGAACAAACTGAGATACAGAATACCATCTCTCACCCTAGGTCGTCGGTCCACTAACTTTACAAATGAGCATAATGTGATAAATGAAGGAGGAAAAAAAAACACAAAAAAAACAAAAAAAAACAATAATGATAAGACTTTTGAAACACAAAAACTTCGCTTGGAAGGAAGTTAAGCTTGCACCTCCACCAATGTTACAACCGAAATTTGGATGCCAGGTTCTGAATAGATTTAGACGAGGGGTGTAGTCAATAATTTAGAAATAGTGGCGCTTACTTTTGAAAAGTGAGAGGTTGGTTGTAGGATCGTGAAGGTATAAGTGACGTAAACAGTGATTTAAAGGACAATAGATATTTATTGATGGTGATTTAGAAACAAAACAAGATGATTAAAACAGTTAAAAAATAAATGTGACGTTTGACGAAAAATGAATTTACAGTGGACCGACGATCTTACAATACAGGAAAGAAATTAAAACGGTCAACTGGACCGATACTTAGCCCAGGAGAGTACGTCGATCGGGGACAGCGGCACGCGTAAGATGTTAATAGCGGCCCTGTCCCTCACGTCGTCTGGTGTCTTCTCAAGAGATCGAGTACTCTTATCACACACGCATTTATACACACACCTCACTTGCTGTTGCTATGTGTCCGGTCTGTCGGTAGGGCCATTTACGCTGACTAGGTAAATGTATAGGTCATTCTCCCTAACGACAGACGTCGGAGCAATCAGTTGGATAGATGTTGATCAGTGGTTAATGGTCGATTAGAATAGAACAAACATTATGTATGATAGAAAAACAGTGGTCAACTGACTACTGTGACAATATCTCGCTCATCTTACAACGCATATTTCGCGTTTGACTAGTATAATCGTTTTCTCACTCACTTATATTTTTTTAAACATCTCATTTATCTCAGGAATAGGGGTCCAGTGAGTTTAAGTTACCCCACTTCACGGTACAGGAAATCCTGGAATGTATTGAAATATTCCTTGATATCTTGTCCAAAGTTTGAGCCAGATATTTCAGCTATTTGATCAACATCGAGACTTTATACAAATGTTGGTCTACCAATTGAGACTATCAATAACAGTCCCAGGCGATGGAATCAAGTAACACGCCTCCAGCACGGGTGGAGGTGCCGGGTGCAACAGAGCTCCAGTAGCCAATCAGTCAACGCCGCGCGTCGATTAATATCCACTCGCCGACAGAAACATGATTTATCCACTGTTCACCGAATGTTAACCGGAATCGCAATTTGTTCGACAATTATTGTCATTACAGAGACGTTTATCGTCGATAGAGAGACGTTTATCGTCACCAGGCGGATATGCCGTCATTAGCGGAGCATTACTTGTCGTTTCGTTCGCAGACAAAATGGTGGAAATGATGAATTGATTGTTTTAGCAAAATGCACGTCTGTCCTGAATATGCCCCACTTCTCCTTTCACATGTTCCATAATTTCAACAACTTCACATGGGATAACAAGGAATGAAGGGAAATAACAAGGAATAGAGGGGAATAACATGGATTATGATATATATGTTTCAAAATATGAGAGTTTTTTTATAGAGATACTCTGATATTATTGTAGAATGTGGATCGTTATGATAGAGCGTGGCGAATAGAAGCGTGGAAGCTTAGTGAGAGATGTTAGCTGAATCGACCGTCTGTTTCGCTCACGTCTGGGGATCGACGGTCGGGTGTTCACGAGGGAATCAGGCTTCGAACAGTTCAGCTGAAATAGTGGATATTTCTTAGCTGAAATACGCGCTTGAAATAATGTGACATGGACAACTGTTTCTTTCAATGGATATTCAATTCAATTTCAGAGTGAAATCATCATGATCGCTTGTTAGATGAGCGTAGCGAAGTCTCCATCCCACACTTATAGGACTTTGTCTTTTTTTTTTTTTTTTTTGTGGGCACTGCACAGGTCGCAAGGTTTGACTGATCAACATGAAACTTTTTTTGTACGGGCCAACTTTCACAACTTAGAACTGTAAAGTTTTTGGAATGAATCGGTCGATTAGATTTTGAGAAATATGTCAAAGTTTTTAAAAAACCCATAAGATTAGGCTGGGTGAGAAAATTTGAAAAAATGAAACCTCTCCGGAAAAAATAAAATTCTCTCTGAGTGTTCAAACATAAATGATACACATAACCATAATTTTGTAAGAAATTTGAAACAGCCGTTTCGAAGAAAACAATTCAGATAACTGTTTCTTTACATCAAATATATGGAAATGAGCCAAGATTCACTGCTTCCTAGATTCGATATTTGCCCAAGCATTAAATATTCTTCATATTCGTCAAGGTGTGTAGAATACCAGAGAAGATAAAGTAGCAAATGTAGGACTGTTATTACACCTTATTCAGATATCTCGCTCATCTTACAACGCATATTTCGCGTTTGCCTAGTGATATGCATGCTACAGACAAGCCCAAAAGACGTCGTGAATTTGTGTGTGTAAAACATGTGATATCGCCATGGAAATGTCAATAATAGAACAACAATATGAAAAACCTGGCACCTCCACCATTTTATATTATTTCATATGGAATTTAGATTTCTCAGGTGATGATTATTGTTTGCTTAACGACCCCACCAACAGCTGGGATATACGGGGGTACGAATGAACAGGTTATCAATCATGAATGTACGAAGTGATGACAAGTGAAATGACGTTCACAGAAACTCACGCCCTGTGCGGGAATCGAACCCACGCCCAACGACGACTCCAGTCGAGTGCGTCGTTAGTCACCACTCACATCGTCATCCGGTGATCAAATTCTCAAATGAAACATGTTCTACAAAATTTGACAAAATAATGATATAATTAATGACAGATTATATTGGCGTGGTCAAAACATGAACACATTCTATGTGCGATGAATGATTACATTAGCTCGTGACTGGAATAGAATATGGGACATCATCGATTTCTGATCTACATATATCTCAGCGTGAAAACAAGAACACATTCCCCAGTTGTTATTTCTCATTATAGGCACATTATAGATTGATGCGTTAACTACAATGCTTTCCTACTTCGAGCTGATATTGCGATGTTCATGTTTCTGTAACTCAATTGAGGAAAGATTGGTTGGTAATGCAACAAATGTGTGATCGTTCCTCGGCACGATTGTGTATTACTAGGAAAACGCTATACACGCGTTGTTAGACGAGAGGTAAATAATAGTATGTCGACTTCATTGCCTAACTTTTGCCTAAATTCGCCAATTGGGTTACATTTTATTCATAAATGGGTAAAAACGGCTTCGAGTGGTACCAATTTAGCACATTTGATGTTTATTCTTCAAAATGGCTGACTCGATCAAGGTGAGAATTTCCAGAAATGTGTATCAAGGTGTTATTCAACTTAACAAAAATTTTCAATTTTCAGACGAGCTTTAGCGAGGATTCAATTTGACATACTGAAAAAAATTGGTGTTCGTTTTGATGTTTTTTTTTTTTTATGTTTTTTTGTCGGTTCTCCACAGGTCAAACGGCTACAGTTATCAACTTCAAACTTTTTTTCGTCATGGTTCCTCATCTAACTTAGATCTGTATAGTTTGGTGGCATTATCGGGTGGTAACTTTTTTTTTATAAATTATAGAAATTTCAAAAATCCCCATTAGAATAACCCGGAGGAAAATACTTGAAAAATCAAAATTTTTCAAGACCTCTCAAATTTTTGCCGAATATAAAGGAAACTCATTTTGAGAGATGTTTCGCATCAATCGGATGAGAAATAACGAAGAAAACGCATTTATGAAGCATTTCCCCATCAATTTAGGCTATTACGGGAACCAATTAAATCTATAGCAACAAGTGTCACCAATTAATTCAAAACGATTGAAATGAATGAAGAGGAAGGCCGTGACATAACTGATTCTCGTAAGGTTTTTGAACGTTCGGAGTGATCCAAGGTCTGTAGATGTAGATTGGGTTGACAAATTATTTTTCATTCTAGATTTCTATACCCCTAAGCTCGTCTAACAACGTGCATGCCGCGTTTTCCTAGTTTAGAAAATGAAATTTTTTAAATTTTTTCACCGCCGTGTTATTCTAATGAGTATTTTTGAAATTTCTAAAATTCATAAAAAAAAAAGTTGATATCCGATAATGCCACAAAACTATACAGATCTGAGTTAGATAAGGAACCATGATGAGAAAAAGTTTGAGATTGATAGCTATAGCCGTTTGACCTGTGGAGAACCGACAAAAAAACATAAAAAAAGCGAACACCAATTTTTTTTCAGTATGTCAAATTGAATCCTCGCTAAAGCTCGTCTAATCGTACGTGACGACTTTCCAGACATATGACAATGAGAATACTAGGAAAACGCGGGATGCGCGTTGTTAGACGAGCTTAGGGGTATAGAAATCTAGAATGAAAAATAATTTGTCAACACAATCTACATCTACAGACCTTGGATCACTCCAAACGTTCAAAAACCTTACGAGAATCAGTTATGTCACGGCCTTCCTCTTCATTCATTTCAATCGTTTTGAATTAATTGGTGACACTTGTTGCTATAGATTTAATTGGTTCCCGTAATAGCCTAAATTGATGAGAAAATGCTTTATAAATGCGTTCTCTTCGTTATTTCTCATCCGATTGATGCGAAAAATCTCTCAAAATGTGCTTGATAGTTTCCTTTATATTCGGCGAAAATTTGAGAGGTCTTGAAAAATTTTGATTTCTCAAGTATTTTCCTCCGGGTTATTCTAATGGGGATTTTTGAAATTTCTAAAATTCATAAAAAAAAAGTTACCACCCGATAATGCCACAAAACTATACAGATCTAAGTTAGATGAGGAACCATGACGAAAAAAAGTTTGAAGTTGATAGCTGTAGCCGTTTGACCTGTGGAGAACCGACAAAAAAACATAAAAAAAAAAAAAAAAAAAAAAAAAAAACATAAAAACGAACACCAATTTTTTTCAGTATGTCAAATTGAATCCTCGCTAAAGCTCGTCTAACCAGGAAAACGCTATATACGCGTTGTTAGACGAGCGGAAAGTAATAGTATGTCGACTTCATTGCCAAACTTTTGCCTAAATTCGCCAATTGGGTGACATTTTATTTATAAATGGGTAAAAACTGCTTCGATCGAGTGGTACCAATTTATTACATTCAATTTTTTTCCTTCAAGATGGCTGACCCGATCAAGCTGAGAATTTCCAGAAATGTGTATCAAGATGTATTTCAACTTCGTACAAAATTTCATTCTTTTTGGAAAATAAAAAGTTTTCAATTTTTTTCCGCCGTGTTATTCTAACGAGTATTTTTGAAATTTCTCAAATTCATAAAGATGAAAGTTACCACTCGATGATGCCACAAAACTATACAGATCTAAGCTAGATGGGGTACCATGATGAGATGAAGTTTGAAGTTAATAGCTGTAGCCGTCTGACCTGTGGAGAACCGACAAAAAAACATCAAAAAAAAACATCAAAACGAACACCAATTTTTTTCAGTATGTAAAATTGAATCCTCACTAAAGCTCGTCTAACAAACGTTTCAAACCATTATCACATTGCAAATTTATAGTACGATAAAAAATAGTACAGGAATAATAAAAAAAGTTGTATAACTATGAGTCGTACTTTATTGGCTCGGAGATACGTTGGATACAATACATTATTATACTTTTGCTAGTACAAGTTTTTGAGCGTTATCAAACATTATTTAACGTTATCATGCGTTATTACACGTCAGTACAAGTTATTGAGCGTTATTGAGAGTTTTACTGCACGTTAAAATTCACTGCTGAATAAAACGATATGCTGATGAAATTATTACTGCCAATCACTTCTGAGAGAGCAATAATTATGTTTAACGTTCAGCTTCTTTCCGTTCACTGATATTGGGTTTGACGACGCATGCGCTGTATACTGACGACTTGAGATCCATTGGCGCCGGTTATGATCATCACAAGTCTATTTTATAGAGTTATTTGATATATTTCATCATCATCAATATTTCATGTTCGGAATGGGGTGGTAAAGATCACCCTTGAGGTGCCTCGACGAAACGATCCTACCTCTCATTCGTGACCTTGATTAGGGACCAATGATGCTGCATCAAGTTTCAATGCTTTCTTCCACTTCCGAATACTTTTTCTAACAAAGTTGGAGAAGTGCATGAAAATTAGGCAAAAACAGTCGACTTGAGTTATTATTATTTTATTATTATTTAACTCTTGCAAATGCACATAAATGCGCGGTGGCAAGTTCCCTAAGTACCCCTATCCCACCATCTCCTTAACCCTCTGACGGAATAACTTTAAACTGATTTCATCCCCTTCAAAAACATTTCCACTAAGCCCATTCCAGTCCCTACCTGTCCTATTTAAGAAAGAGAATTTACCGACATCTAATGTAGCCCCCTTTATGACTACCGCTCTATCATGACCCCGCCTACCTCCATACCCTGACTTATTTCTTTTTATCAAATCATGCAGCTCCCCCCACCCCCCCTCTCCCTCCATTACCCTGAAGAAATTACATAAACGATCCTCCTTCCTCCGTATTTCCAATTTCTGCCACCCCAGGTCTCTCATCATCTCAGTTGGACTCTCCAACGTTCTTTCCCTCTCCCCCCTTTCATTCTCATCCCATTTCCACCTCCTAACCCTACCTGTAACCCTTCTCACAGCAATCCTTTGAACCCTTTCCACATCCCTTATCTCACTTAATCTATAAGGATCCCAAACTGAACTAGCATATTCTACCGTGGGACGCACTAACGAGAAATATGCTTTTTCCTTTATCTCCATACCTGCCCCCCTAAGTTGCCTCATGACAAAGTTTAGTGCATTTATAGTTTATACTCTTTTTTACTATTCTCTCAATCTGACTCCCCCACCCTAGACGCTAGACGTCAGACCCAAGTCCTAGCTTCTCTAAGTCGCCTCTTTTCACCACGTCCTTCCAATTCTCTCTGCCCTTCCACCATTTACCGCTCTCCACTTCGGTCCAAGCTTCTCCTATCTCCTCCACACCCCTTTCAACTCCCATCTTCCATCTCTACCTTGGTCTCCCACTCTTCTCTCATCACCGACATGTCGTGCTCTACTCTTGTCTTAGCTCTATATCACCGAGATTTGTTACTCAACGTTAAGAAGGCGTATACATATTTGTGTCTCGGCAGTAGCTTCACACCACTTTACAAACCGGGAAGTTTCCCAAATATAAGACATAATTTATTAGTGAAAATATAGAATGCCTTGCTTGAATTCTTTTTGTATATGTCCAATATGGCCGCCGAAATTGGAACGAGCACATGTTGCTATCGGCTGCAGTAGTAACGCATCTCGGTTAGGTAATATATATATATAAATATATATATATATATATATATATATATATATATATATATATATATATATATATATATATATATATATACTAGTGAGTACCTGGCATGCGTTGCAATGCCAGTGAAAGAAGCGAACTGTTTGCGTTTTAATTCTGTTTATTGAAGTGCTTTTGGATATACAATATTTTTTGTCTCCCCCCCCCTCCCCCCCGCGACCCCGCGACCCCCGCACCATACACCCCTCCATAGCCCCCCGACCCCCAGTTACCCAGCCCCCCTGGCCTCCCACAACACACCCCCCCCCGATCCCCCAATCCCCCGCGAAACCTTCGCGGGCTCGCGTACAACAACTCACACAACCTTGACCCCCAATCCCCCGCGAAACCTCTGCGGGCGCGCGTACAACAACCCACCAAAGCGTTATCGCAATCGGATGGTCGGATAGGAACGCACAAGGGACAAACGAACAAACAAACAAACGAACGAACAAACAAACAAACAAACAAACATCCACACAAACATTCATTCATATATATATATATATATATATATATATATATATATATATATATATATATATATAT